>JXCR01143209.1:87497-107248 GCA_002079205.1 Phalaenopsis hybrid cultivar | reverse complement strand
GTGTTAATTTTGATTATATATTAATCATTGGCTTCCTAATTGTGTATAATAATTTTAGATTTGTGAGCATTATAATATATAATGTAATGCATTTTCAAAATAATTTTGAATGATGAAAAATTAGATATTCAATAATAATTCTTACATTTAATTAACCAGTAACATATATTTAAGAAAACAATTATGAGCCTTAATAATTTTAATAGAAGTACATAGTTTAACTGATTTTATGTTTTATGAATATGATTAATAATATGATGTAGGATTACCTTATTTTAATTTTGTGTGTTTATTTAAAAAGATGTATACAGAACTTACTCCACTAGTAATGAATTGTTATATAATAATGTTCCATGCACGTTGTTCTAAATATATAGATATGGTTGACGGCACTTTAACATAGTTTTAGCTGCGGTCTGCATTGGTGTGACTATAACAGCTGTGGCTGGTCCCTTTTTTCTCGCTACTGTAGCAAAACTCCAAAAAAAACTCCATTTTAGTACCGCAGAGATTGGCCAATATTAAGACCAGATAATCCATTGGTGATAAAGATCAACATTTTGCCTACAAGCACCAGCTCTAAGGTGGCAACCATGGCAATCTAAGGACAAAGTCTCAGCATAAAAATAGCAACAAATATTAGGTTAGAAGAGCATAGAACAGTCACGCCATAAAAGCATACTAGATTGCTATGGAATCTAATGTAGCAAGTTCAGCAAATAAGCATTATTAAAAAAAACAGGTGCTCAGCACACTAGCTATGCTTGCAAGGGCTTTCACCCTTCTTAAATTTGGGCAGTGCTTGCATTCCCAATGGCTAGCCTCCTCTCTGTGTTCTCTGTACCCTCGCACCCTTGTTGTATTCGTGCATTCTTGCCACTTCATCCTGTTGTGTGGCCCTGATACACTTTGTATTACTCAGCTTTTGCCTACAGGCTGACTTAATTTTGGCTCTGCATGTGTTCAGGCACTGATCCAACTTTTGTGCTATGCAACATTATGCCATCTTTTGGTCTCGGCGCCTGTGATGGCAGCTTTGCTATTTGCTCACCTCTTATCAATTTTGACTCTATTTTTGCCTTCCGGTGTAACGCCATCCCACTCCCACTTGAGTTAGATCTCTCATCATCAACTTTGTCTAAATCATTGACAACTTCTTAAGTACGACCATATTGGAGGAATCCTTCTATGGCTGATGGCATTCATCGGGCTTCACGCCACTTTGGGCTTTCCCCTGTTGTGCCTTCCTCAATCTATTGTTAAGGTTGTTAGAGAAGATAAGAGTCCTCACCTTCCGCCCAACTACTCTCATTTCTTATTCAATTTTAAGAAAAGCCTGCAATTTTTCATCACAAATTTTCTTCTTTTTAGGGTAAACTTGCTCTCATGTTATCTAATAAGATTTTTGAATTGCCTTCACCTTTTTCCCTCTCCTCGGTTGGCAAGTTTCATGGGGTCATCCCAATTTGAAGATTATTTATAGATCCAAGCAACCAATGACTCGGGTTTTGAATTGCCTTCACCTTTTTCCCTCTCCTCGATTGTTCAATTTTTGGCAAATGATTTCAATTATATACTACTATTAGTAGGTTATCTAGGCAACCAATGACTCGGGTTTTGGTCGAATTAGATTTTTCTCCCACTATAAAAGAAGAAATTTGGATTGGTTTTACATCTAACAACTATTGACAAACGATTGAGTTTAAATTCATAAAACCTGAGGTTTTTAATGCTTTGTTATTACTTGTTGTTGTACTATTTTCCTTGATTAATAATAAATTTTATTTTGCTTTAGAAGAAATACAACAAAAACATTATAACAAATGAGCTTCTTTCATTACCAAGATTTGGACAACGCAATTTTGATCCACCCTTCAGAAACAAACAAGCATAAAGAGAGCCACAAAGATGAAGTTTTATTGGCTGTGAAGCACAATGAAAATTTTACGAAAACCACACAGCTCTAAAATCTACCACTGTAAGAAAGAGAAGTAAATCTTCAATCAGAATGTCAACAAACAACCAGCATCTCCTTTCCTATTTTTTGAGTTACCTTAGTAAATTCTCATTTGCCACTCATTCTAATTCAATAAAAAGCCGCATTAGATACTAATCTAATTCAGAGAAATCAAACTAGACAATTTCTAGCATAAATTATCTCGAGTCTTCCCTTCCCATCTCATCGGAGTAATTTTTATCCTTATCCAAAACATTAAGAAAACAGAGATTGTTTTTCATTTCATTTCAGTCATATAATGCGACCAAAGTTACCGATTCAAGTTCAATAAAATCCATTTTACTTATTTCAGTTTAAATCTAATTTCTTCCAAACCTTAGAAGTTAAAACCTGCTTTTGGTCGTGCTTGTCCAACCTTGTGGTTGAGAACTTAATGTGCTAGTCTTTCAAAATTTTAATAGATAGCGAGTAATCACCTGAGCTCCAAGCNATAAATAAATATATATATATATATATATATATATATATATATATATATATATATATATATATTACAGAAGCTCACAAGCAAATACGGATTTTCAATAAATCCGGGGATCACATCTAGAGGACAAGTAAATCAATTGTCGATGAGAGCGAGTTGAGCATCAAATCATGAAGAAATTGAAGGGCTTAGGTTCATTAAAGTATTGAAGGTGTAAACTGTCGATGAAAACTATCAATGATGGTGATCTCTAGATTGCACTATTACGAATTAAGAAAGACTCATAATAATAATAATACTAACATGAGCTAAAATGACTAACAACAATTATAGTGATAAACACGCTTAAATACTTAATGGTACAGGAAACATGATTTAAACNGATCTCTAGATTGCACTATTACGAATTAAGAAAGACTCATAATAATAATAATACTAACATGAGCTAAAATGAGTAACAACAATTATAGTGATAAACACGCTTAAATACTTAATGGTACAGGAAACATGATTTAAATATGAAATATGAAACAATGGCAAATAATAATAATATTGTAATAGCAATTTTTTCATTCATCACACTATGCAATGTTATATGTTCATTTAACTTTATTTTCATTCATATTCTCACCCTTTTTTTTTCATAGATTGTCACTTCGTATTTGCATAGACTATGAATTTTCTTATTTTCTTGAGTCATCACCCAGCCAATCGATCATAAAAATCGCTGAATGAAAGTTGGTCATCCTAACATCTTTTTTATCATTGGCCTTCTAATATTAATTAATCAGCTCCAATCTTACTATCAGNAATTTTCTTATTTTCTTGAGTCATCACCCAGCCAATCGATCATAAAAATCGCTGAATGAAAGTTGGTCATCCAAACATCTTTTTTATCATTGGCCTTCTAATATTAATTAATCAGCTCCAATCTTACTATCAAGAGTTGAGAATTCAATCATTTTTGTATCCAGACTCATCTCAATAGAACTCTAGCTTTCCTTGCGCAGGTCATCGGTATACCTATCTATATATCACAGCACACATGGCATTTCATTGCTCAACTTTATCAATTAAAATCTTGCTCGATCTGAAGGTACCTGTGAATAATCACTTCATGAACATGCACAAAAAATATCATAAGATAAATAATAGTAAACTTACATCTATTATCGAAATTCTATAAAATACTGTCAATTTAAAATAAGCAGTTGTTCATTTGCTTCAATAAATTAGGCTGACATTAATAGTTATATTCAGTATGAAAGAATGTTTAAGTGCAAATTATATAACAAATGCATTTACTGACAATAGCAAGTAATAGTCTTACAGAATATTTTTTCTTCTTAATTTAGAATTTGAAAACGAGGCTCATCCCTAGACTCGCTTCAAACTCGCCTCCTTAAATAAACAACCTAAATTCACAATTTCGATTGAATTTCAGGAAATTTTTAAATAAGCTTAATTTAACACATTACTAATCTCAATTTTTTTTACCTGAAATTGACTTTCCCAAATATAAACATTCCTTCCTTAAAATCCACAGCCCAAGAGCTCTTTACTAGCCCAACTAGATTTCACAACAAAATAGAGATCAGTAAAGGATTTTAGACTAAATACAACTTGATATAAGCATTTATTCTGTTACGTTGGTGCTTAGCCGAAGGGCAAATTTGTCTTTTGTATGCTTAAGGGAAATTTAGTCTTTTATTATTATTATTATTATTATTATTATTATTGTTGTTGTTGTTGGGTATAAATACGCCTGTTATTTCTAGGGTTAGGGTTATGCATTAGATTGAGTTGTCAGTCTTAAGACTAAGGTTTGGGAAACATTTCCTACCTCTCAAATTGTAGGAATTGGGAGAGATTTCCTACCTCTCGAATTGTAGGTGTTTATCTTTGTATTATTGTTGAGTTGTTTGATTTATTGAATAAAATTTGTGTTTGCCCTAATTTTTATGGAAAATTGTGCTGATTTTGAGGTCGGATCGTATCAAATTGATATCAAAGCATCTATTAGGAATTCAGAAAGAAAAGATTAGGTTATTTGCTCGAATCGTGGCTCCTAAAGGAAGGATCCTCGCACAAAAGCAGGGAGGGGATATGGCTATAATCGAAGGAGTGAGTTTTACCCTCGATATATAAGGGAAAATAGCGAAGGGAGAGGAAGTTGAGGTGGAGATGCTAGGTTTAGGAAGTTGAAAATGCCGATTTTTGAGGGGGAAGAAACANCCTTACCGAACTTCTACAACCATGAGGATACCGAAAGCTCAAATAGTGGAAATCTAGATAGAGGTTGATGGGGCACGATGGCTGAGAGCAACACTCAAGTGTCTTACAGATATAGAGATTCGAGAGAAGCGAGTTAAGGGGTTATGTTTCAGTGGGATGAGAAGTTTACCCCAGGACACTGTTGCAAGGACAAAAAATTACAAGTTCTCATAGTACATGACAAGGAGACACGAAATAAAGAAATAAAGATAGCTATGGGGAAGGAGGAGAAACACTCACTTTTTTTCCACCTAGAGAACAAGGTGTCTTTTGGGGGGAGTACTGTTAAGTTGGAGCCTAGCCTAAGGGAAACTTTATCTTTTATATGCTTAAGAGCAATTTAGTTTTATTATTATTATTGTTATTATTATTGAGTATAAATAAGCTTGTTATGTTTGGTATTAGGGTTATGCATGAGATTAAGTTGTGAGTCTTGAGTCTAGGGATTGAGAGAGATTTCCTACCTCTTGAATTGTAGGAATTGGGAGAGATCGTACATCTTGAATTGTAGTTTTTATTTTTGTATTCCTGTTTAGTTGTTTGATTTATTAAAAAAAATGTGTTTTCCCTAATTTTTGTGGAAAAATGTGCTGATTTTGATCTTGGATTGTATCATATTCATAAATACCATTGTGTTAACTTGCTTATTTCAACACCTCCAAATATCCTCTCTAATTATCAATTTATCTCGGCAGCCTTGTCGAGAGCTATCAAGTATCCAATTGCTTAATTGCAGAACACGGTAAAGTTAGAGGGGAAAAGTAAAGGGATTAATTAATTCTGATGAAATTAAATATGAATCATTATAATATATACAAATATGTNGCTTAATTGCAGAACACGGTAAAGTTAGAGGGGAAAAGTAAAGGGATTAATTAATTCTGATGAAATTAAATAGGAATCAATTTCTTACCTTACATTTCCAAATTGCCCTCAAAACTTCAATTTTTCTCTCTAAAATGCTCTCCTCTATAGGCTGCAGTACATGTCAGTGAAAATCGAGAGAAAAATAAAAAAGAATTTTGTAATTTAAATATAATTTAGTATAGCAATCCAATTGTGTCCATGCATGCATGACCTATCTTATCTCCAAACCATTGAATTTACACTTCTACCTTAGTTTCCCTCCCTGCTATCCAGCCAGGGAAGTACAACTCATTGTTTCCTAGGGCTGTCAAAAAAGCTCNAATTTAGTATAGCAATCCAATTGTGTCCATGCATGCATGACCTATCTTATCTCCAAACCATTGAATTTACACCTCTACCTTAGTTTCCCTCCCTGCTATCCAGCCAGAGAAGTACAACTCACTGTTTCCTAGGGCTGTCAAAAAAGCTCGTTGTTCGCGAAGAGCTCGTGTTGGGCTCGTTAAGTAGCTCATGTTCAGTTCGTTCGTTAAGTAAACGAGCCGAACACGAATAAATATTTAAAGCTTGAATTATAAACGAGCCGAACAAGAACAACTCTTTGTTCGCACTTGTNTGTCGATGAGAGCGAGTTGAGCATCAAATCATGAAGAAATTGAAGGGCTTAGGTTCATTAAAGTATTGAAGGGCTTAGGTTCATCAAATCATGGTTCTTATCTCCAAACCATTGAATTTACACTTCTACCTCAGTTTCCCTACCTGCTATTCAGCCAGGGAAGTACAACTCATTATTTCGTAGGGCTGTCAAAAAGCTCGTTGTTCTCGAAGAGCTCGTATTCGACTCATTAAGTAGCTCGTGTTCAGCTCGATCGTTAAGTAAACGAGTCGAACACGAACAAATTTTTAAAGCTTGAATTATAAACGAGCCGAACAAGAACAACTCTTTATTCGCTCGTGTTCGGCTTGTTTTAACTATATATATATATATATAATATTATATATATTTATATCTAAGTTTAAAACGCAACTCCTCGTTTGGTGATATGGTTATGCACCTTTTGCTTTTATTTGGTCCAGGTTCGAATTCAGCACTTTACATTTATTTTTTCAGTTTAATTTTAACGAGTCAATTTTGAGCCGAACAAGAACACTAATACGAATATTTAAATCGAGTCGAACACGAACACACTATTCACGAGCCACTTTCGAACACGAGCTGATTTCGAACACGAACAATTTCGAACGAGCCGAACACAAGCTAATCCCGAGCTCGCTCAAGCTTGGCTCGTTTACAGCCCTACTATTTCCTACTGTAATCCTACAGCCCTCGAGGGAAAAACGTAGGAATAGGAAATGGGGAATTGGATACTTATTGTATTTAAAAAAAAAAATCTAAGGGTTAATATATTAAAGAGGAAAAGATACAGATAGGTTGTATAAGTCAGCCCAAAAGAAGGCACCCAACCCACACAGTACAAACATACACAAAATCCAAAAAGAAAAAAAAGAAAAGATACGTATAAGATCCAAAAAATCAAAACCACCAACGCGCGCAAGAAACAAGGGACGACCCAATTTAGCCCTGCCTCTGCCCTAGTTCTCGAAAGAGAGCCATCTAATAAATAAATATATATATATATATATATCTACATAATAATAATAATTATTATTATATAACGCACATACGTTCCATTAATCCTAGCCTTCCCAAGCATCAAACCATTGTATGTTGATATTACTGGATTAGCTATAGGATTATTCACTCTAAACAGTAACATTAAACAAATAAACATAAATATTAAAGTTACTTAATATGTTATGCAAACAATTTTAATAAAGACGTGCAAACGAGCTGCGAACGAGCATCGTCAACTACGGGTGAGNGACGACGAAGTTTAGGATATATATATATATATATATATATCATTTTGATCAAAATGAAGCATAAAATTTTATAAGAATAGTTTGAATAATTTGAGGAATTCGAAAAAAATATGGTATATTCCAAACTAAATAAAATGTGGCTCTTTTGACTAAAAGAGGTATTACAACTATTCACATGCAACTATCCACATGGACTAAAAGCCGATCTATACTTCATTTTCTAGATAAGATAACGTCCATTTCAACCAAAACTCTGGCCACATAGGGCTTGGAAAGACAAGCAATAGTAGTATCCATTTGCAAGGGTTTGCTGAAAACATAAACAAAAAACTATATAGTCAATTAGTTGAAATGTAATTGAAGTTAAAAAACAAGCTACTTAAATAGGTGTTGACTTCAATTTTTCGTGAGGTCTAGTATTCCTCGTAGGAGTTAGGATCTAGCCTTAGGGGTCTTCCTGCGACTATCTTAGAACCTTAGAAGTGGGACCCGCCTCGTTTTAGTTCGACCCGCTTCCGTCCCTTTCTGGAGTTTCGCGTGTGCGGTATCGACTTCTAACACTTAGAAGGATGAAACCGACATGAGGAAACCCAAAGTGGATTCCTACAGGATCTTTCCGAGCCTTAGGGTGGCCTTCTGCACAATTCGCACTCCTGCGCGCACCAGATTTGCAATTCGGAGAGTCGACGTGTCCGATCGCCGCAATTCGCATTGTCTGCACCGTTATTTGCCGAGGGCTCGAGTTAACCACATGGGACGGTCGATCGCGGGTCGAATNTATCTAAGTTTAAAACGCAACTCCCCGTTTGGTAATATGGTTATGCACCTTCTTTTGCTTTCATTTGGTCCAAGTTCGAATACAGCACTTTATATTTATTTTTTCAGTTTAATTTTAATGAGTCAATTTTGAGCCGAACACGAACACTAATACGAATATTTAAATCGAGTCAAACACGAATACACTATTCACGAGCTGATTTCGAACACGAGCCGATTTCGAACACGAACAATTTCGAACGAGCCGAACACGAGCCAAACTCGAGCTCGCTCAAGCTCGGCTCGTTTACAACCCTACTGTTTCCTACTATAATCCTACAGNTATATAATAATATATTACATATATTATTTATATAATAATATATTATATATATTTATATCTAAGTTTAAAACGCAACTCCCCGTTTGGTAATATGGTTATGCACCTTCTTTTGCTTTCATTTGGTCCAGGTTCGAATCCAGCACTTTATATTTATTTTTTCAGTTTAATTTTAACGAGTCAATTTTGAGCCGAACACGAACACTAATACGAATATTTAAATCGAGTCAAACACGAGTACACTATTCACGAGCTGATTTCGAACACGAGCCGATTTCAAACACGAACAATTTTGAACAAGCCGAACACGAGCCAAACCCGAGCTCGCTCAAGCTCGGCTCGTTTACAGCCCTACTGTTTCCTACTATAATCCTACAACCCTCGAGGGAAAAACGTAGGAATAGGAAATGGGGAATTGGATACTTATTATATTTAAAAAAAAAAAACCTAAGGGTTAATATATTAAAGAGGAAAAGATACAGATAGGTAGTATGAGTCGGCCCAAAAGAAGGCACCCAACCCACACAGTACAAACACACACAAAATCCAAAAAGAAAAAAAGAAAAGATACGTATAAGATCCAAAAAATCAAAACCACCAACGTGCGCAAAAAACAAGGGACGACACAATTTAGCCCTGCCTCTGCCCTAGTTTTCGAAAGAGAGCCAGCTAATAAATATATATATATCTACATAATAATAATAAAAATTATTATATAACGCACATACGTTCAATTAATCCTAGCCTTCCCAAGCATCAAACATTGTATGTTGATATTACTGGATTAGCTACAGGATTATTCACTCTAAACAGTAACACTAAACAAATAAACATAAATATTAAGGTTACTTAATATGTTATGCAAATAATTTTAATAAAGACGTGCAAACGAGCTGCGAACGAGCGTCGTCAACTACGGGTGAGGAGAGACGACACGAGCGAGCGTCGTCAACAGAAGAGGCGACTACGACGCGAGCGAGCGTCGTCGAGAGAGCTGCGAGCGAGTGAAAACGTCATCGTGGGAGACGACGAAGTTTAGNAAACACACACAAAATCCAAAAAGAAAAAAAGAAAAGATACGTATAAGATCCAAAAAATCAAAACCACCAACGCGCGCAAAAAACAAGGGACGACACAATTTAGCCCTGCCTCTGCCCTAGTTCTCGAAAGAGAGCCAGCTAATAAATATATATATATCTACATAATAATAATAAAAATTATTATATAACGCACATACGTTCAATTAATCCTAGCCTTCCCAAGCATCAAACCATTGTATGTTGATATTACTGGATTAGCTACATGATTATTCACTCTAAACGGTAACACTAAACAAATAAACATAAATATTAAGGTTACTTAATATGTTATGCAAATAATTTAAATAAAGACGTGCAAACGAGCTGCAAACGAGCGTCGTCAACTACGGGTGAGGAGAGACGACACGAGCGAGCGTCGTCAACAGAAGAGACGACTGCGATGCGAGCGAGCGTCGTCGAGAGAGCTGCGAGCAAGTGAAAACGTCATCGTGGGAGACGACGAAGTTTAGGATATATATATATATATATATATATCATTTTGATCAAAATGAAGCATAAAATTTTATAAGAATAGTTTGAATAATTTGAGGAATTCGAAAAAAATATGGTATATTCCAAACTAAATAAAATGTGGCTCTTTTGACTAAAAGAGGTATTACAACTATTCACATGCAACTATCCACATGAACTAAGAGCCGATCTATAATTCATTTTCTAGATAAGATAACGTCCATTTCAACCAAAACTCTGGCCACATAGAGCTTTGAAAGACAAGCAATAGTTGCCGAAAACATAAACAAAAAACTATATAGTGAATTAGTTGAAATGTAATTGAAGTTAAAAAAACAAGCTACTTAAATAGGTATGATTAGTGGTTCCATCAGTACATTGAAATAGGGAGAACAATTAAGCATGAGCATAAAAAAACCAATGACATAAAAAGTAAGTCTTAAAAAGGAAAAATTATTGCATCTGGATCCGGACATACCCTGCATCCGTGTCCGGACAACGAACTCATTGCAAGGATCACGGGAAAATGTAGTGGAGGAAGGAAAAAAAAAAACCATTGCCTCTGATCCATGCATCGCGTCTATTGTCCGGACCAGAGTTGCATCCGAAATTTTTCCTTAAAAAGAGTTTGGTGGAGTGACAATAGTGTGCATCCAAGGATATCCATACAATGATTTAATAATAATCAAAACTGAAATATCACCAACTATAACTCTGTAAGAAATTTGTGAATGACACACATTTAGATGACCTAAAGAAAACGCTCAAGAGTCCTCATCCTTAGAAAAAAATGAGGATAGATTTGTCTTGATATGATAATGGTTGCGAGTGTTTCGACAGAACTTATTCTAAATAAAAAGGAAAAGGAAAGTAACCAAAATAAGATGTCTGTTCCAAGTCTAATGACCCCTCCATCACTTTTAAAAAGAACAAAAAATTGCGAGCCACAAGAGGTATGGGATTTGATGAAACATACGTAGCCGAAGAAGCCCCCAAGGTAGCAGGAGCCACTAAGACCATAAGTGGATATATTAGTCGAATTGAAGGAGCCACAATGGCCTTGGAGCATTTAAGGAGGAAGGCAACTGTAATGGAATTAGGACAAAAGAGGAGCAAAAGTTGGAGAGCGCTGCAAAAAAGCAACAAGGAAATGAGCAGGAAGGACTAAAGCGAGGGGAAAAGCCACTTGAGATGAAGGCATCTGTTCGTGAGGGACTGGTACAGAATCACAGCCTAAGGCAGCCCATAAGAGCCTTTCACACAAAAGTGCCTATAAGCTCACATAAAAAAGGCAAACGTGCAACAGACAACACAACACATGGAAATGAGCAGAAAAAGACAATTGCAATGGACATGACATGGTAAGCTTGGTAAAATGGATCAACGAGGACTAGGCATGTGAGTGGTCATGAGTGTGGCAGATGAATCGACTGCAAGGGTAGGGAGCTAGGACACCGAGTGGACGCACACTGTCATTTGAATCTTGATGTGATCTGAGACTACAAGGTGTAGTGTGTGTGTGCACGCGCGTCGTGCACATTTATTTATTTATTTATTCATGTATGTGCTATTTTCGAGAAAGGTAAAAAAGGCATCTAGTTAGCATCCACAGACATATTTTGGCGAAATTATTTTAAATGCTATATAAAAATTGCCATACATCAAACTGATAAGCCTCATATTCCAATTTTACGGAATATAAAAACTGCTAATTGGATGTCTTTCTGCAGTTATTTCGGAAACCATCATAACTTACATTGCACTCACTTCTATCAGTTATAGAAAAACATGATAAAGCTCCCTATCAAACTTATTATATGTCATGTACTAGCATTTTAGTGTGTGCACATAAACCATTAAAAACACTGAAATGAGATAAAATAAGCTACTGGATGGAAGGAGAAGTAGGTAGAAATAATAAACAGTAATTAATCACCACTCAGCTTACAATTGACTGCAGCGGTACCCCTTTTTTTGCATCCACATATGCATTTGCACGCAATTCTTCATAACTAGAATCACCAACAATATCGCATGGAAGACTGAAAAAAGGCACACAATCAGAGACCACTTAGAGATCATCATATGATAATTTCCAAACAAAAAGTGAATGGAATCGAGTTCATACTTTATCTAGTTTTTTTATTTTTTTAAGAAACAAATTACTAGGAGCATAACTCGTCAACCAAAAGTTGCTGCATGAAAAAGTATACAACTCACAAATCACATGGTATTAAAGCTCTTCAATATTATCTTCCTTACTATTTCCAGTGGCCATAACAAGTAATTTTCCAAAGAGGTGCCTCATTCTTGAAATCCTCTATTATTTGACGTTTACATGACTCAGGATCTGTACACCTATGTGATTAAAAACAGAAATTGTTAGAAAAATCATACAGACAACATTAACAAAGTATGCAATGAGACAAATGACGTGAGGGGTGTTGTCTTTTAGCTATACAAGGAAAACTTACTCATGAACAGATGCTTGTTTTTGAGTATCAGCTTCGTGAGACAACGTGGAGTTTGTTGCAGCGGTGGGCCGGATCCACTTATTTTCAAATGGCTGAAAAATAAAACCAAAAAGGAAAGAGAACGACTAACATGCTCAATATCAGTTTAAATGAAATCAAACATATACAAAGGAGAGAGTTCTTCACAAATAATATTCTTGAACACAAAATGAACAATAGAAAACGGAAATAAATTCCATTGAACATTGACATATTCACAACACTTTCAACAGCAAAAAGCATAACCGACCTTAGAAGGATTTTGATTTCTAGGACCAAAGATGTTTGCACCACTCAACTGGGTGGTATCTTGAACCCCAAATCCATATGGATTGGGCGTTGATTGCTGACTATTTTGTGAGAGCTGTGAAGTCTTTGTAGAACCAAGACCAAAAGGACTAGGCCTCGTTTGTTGTTGGCTAACATGGAGGAACTTACAGCGGTCACCATACTGACAACTAAAAAGAAGTGAAACAGATGAATAAATTTTCAATTAGTTAAAAAAGAGGATATGAATGTGTTGAAACAGATATTACAAAGGATTATGGAAAATATTAAAAAGTTCGATTGAAAGTTGAAAAAAATGTACATGCAAAAATATGCATCACGGAACAACATCAAATCAATTAATCACAAAATTAAACTACAGAGTCTATGCTTCAAAGATTAAAAAAAGAAAAGAAAATTTAATGCATTCAATATAGAAGTAAATAGAGTTTAGCAAACAGTAACATAAAGGACTCAGATCCTGTTTGTATGTATTTAACATGCTTGCGAGTTATTGAATTTGCGAGTTATAAGCACTACGCTATTATTTGTCTAATAAAAATAATCTGGTAGAGCGAAACCACATAAAATGGTTCTTGTTAAACATAAACGTTATCACTCCTCTACTATGCCTATGAATTATTAGCCGGTATAAAGTAAAATGGAAGAGGAGAATCATCATTGCAGGTGATAATATACTGGCCACATCATCTCAACTCAGAGTGTTAATTAAGATTCTCCAGTTCCAGCTCAATGATCCCTTGAACTTTATCCAACTCAAAATTGAATTTAATCCAATCTAATCAACCTCCAGAACCAAGTTTTGATTGACTGCTTTTCAACCCCACTTCAAGCCAATGGTGGTTTGCTAAAAATCAATTTAAATTGGATGAACTGCATTTGTGAAGTATAGGGCATCACACATATAGAACATTCACACTCAAGAAAACAAATGAGAATTTAGAAATAGTTTGACAGTAGTTAGTGGTTTGAAGCTATCTATGAGAATTATAGAATCCAAATTTTGTTTTCCGAGATTGCATATACTCATTAGATTTTCAAAAAATTTTAATCACTCCGTGTTCTTGAGGAAAATAAAAATCTTGAGCAGACTTAAAATTGATTACATCGAGCAAAACTCAATAAAATTTTGAGATCTAGTCATCTTCAAGTTGAACTAGAATTGCAAATTTCATGTTCGAGTCCAAACTGATCAGTCATATAGTTCACACCAGCTTCTAGTCATGATAGTAGTTCTGGATTGAAAGTAACAAATAGGTTCTGGATATGTACTCCCTTCACTTTGTAATTCCAATAATCCAATTCTACTTGCTCACTACCAAAAGTTCCGACATAAGAGTTCAGTAGAATTGAAATTTCTCATCTCCAATCAAAAACAGATCATGGAATGCTTCATAGAGTTGTAATTAAACCAGAGTTCAAGCTGTGAAATGCAAACATTACTCAGAAATTAACAAGTCTCGACTCAACTCTATAGACAAATCATGGTTTCCAACACCAAATAAATACAAATTCCCTATAATAAAGCGAGTTATGAAATCCATCGCCTAAAAGGTATGATTACAAGTCATAGATTACAAGTTCAATCCTCCACAATGTTGCAGTTGACAAGACTTGTATCAAAGAACAAATTTAAATCACCCTCTTGCAGTATAATATAATAAATTTATCCATTCCGACTGAGAATCTGATATTCATTTGCAAAATTTGCTAAGTATACTTGACCTTCAATTTGCATAGGCCTGCAAGGAATTCTAACAGAAATTCATTTTAAAAAAGAAAAATCTCAGTGTGCGTGCACTTATAAATTATAATAATGATTAGCCTATATATTTCATCCTCTATGCATAAAGATATAGTTAACAAGGTATATAATGCGGTGAAGTTTCAAACAAATCCAAATTATATGCAAATCACAAATTTGATCCTTTATAGGAAAGTCAGTAGAGTAAGTAGATCCAAAACAACAACAACAACAACAACAACAAGCCTTTATCCCACTAAGTGGGGTCGGCTACATGAATCATTTTTTTTCATTGTGTCCTATTGAGTGTCAAATTTTCATTTAATTCTAATAGATTAAGATCATTTTTTATACAATATGCCTAAGTTCTTTTAGGTCTACACCTGTCTTTCTTAACATAAGTCTAATCTAAACATCCACTCTCCTAACCGGATCATCGGATGGTAGACGTTTAATGTGACCAAACCATCTAAGACAAGTTTCTCGAATCTTGTCCACCACTGGACAACAACCCTATCATGGTATATTCATTTTGCATTTTGTCTCTAAGTGTCAAGCCACTGATCCACCTAAGCATTCTCAACTAAACAACACAACTTTTTTTATGCTTCTCTTCTAAAGGCAAACATTCTACATTTCAGGTCTCACCATCTCATAAAAATTTCGTTTCAGTCTAAGCAATACTTCTCAATCACAAAATAAATATGATGCATTCCTCCACTTCAACCAACCAACTTGAATTCTACTAATAACATCCCAATCTATATCACCATCACTTTGAATAATAGACCTGAGATATCTAAAACGTTCACACATTTTAATGATTTGATCACTCATAATTACAATTCTATCACTAGAGCTATTACTACTAAAATCACATTCCATTTATTCAGTTTTAGATCTACTCAAACAAAGGCTTTTAAACTCCGATATAGACCTCTATAGTTCATATTTTTTTCTGAACTCTTTCTCTTGTCCTATTTACAAGAAGGATTTCATCAGCGAAAAACATACACCAAGGCACATCCTCCTGTAAATGTCTAGTAAGAGCATCTATAACTAAAGCAAAAAGATATGGGCTTAAAGCTAATTACTGATGTAATCCAACTAAATAAGAAAATACTTGGCTAATCCTCCTGTTTGAACACAAGTAACGACTCTAGTACACATATCTTTAATGACTTGAATGTAAGTAATATCACCACATTTCTTCTCTATAACTCTCCAAATAACTTCTCTTGAGACCTTATCGTAAGTTTTTTTCTAAATCAACCAAAAATCATATACAGAACCTCCTTATTCTCTCCGTACTTCTCCATCAAACCTCTCAATAAATGTATAGCTTCCAAGGTAGACCTACCTGGCATAAATCCAAACTAACTATGAANATCATATGATAATTTCCAAACAAAAAGTGAATGGAATCGAGTTCATACTTTATCTAGTTTTTTTATTTTTTTTAAGAAACAAATTACCAAGGAGCATAACTTNTGGTATATTCATTTCGCATTTTGTCTCTAAGTGTCAATCCACTCATCCACCTAAGCATTCTCATCTCAACAACACTTAACTTTGTTTTATGCTTCTCTTCTAAAGACAAACATTCTACGTCATAGAGCATTGCAGGTATCACCATCTCATAAAATTTTCATTTCAGTCTAAGCAATACTTCTCAATCACAAAATAAATCTAATGCATTCCTCCACTTCAACCAACCAACTTGAATTCTACTAATAACAACCCAATCTATATCACCATCACTTTGAATAATAGACCTGAGATATCTAAAACGTTCACACATTTTAATGATTTGATCACCCATAATTACAATTCTGTCACTAGAGCTATTACTACTAAAATCACATTCCATTTATTCAATTTTAGATTTACTCAAACAAAGGCTTTTAGACTCCAATGTAGACCTCCATAGTTCATGTTTTTTCTGAACTCTTTCTCTTATCTTATTTACGAGAAGGATTTCATCAGCAAAAAGCATACACCAAGGCACATCCTCCTGTAAATGTCTAGTAAGAGCATCTATAACTAAAGCAAAAAGATATGGGCTTAAAGCTAATTACTGATGTAATCCAACTAAATAAGAAAATACTTGGCTAATCCTCCTGTTTGAACACAAGTAATGACTCTAGTACACATATCTTTAATGACTTGAATATAAGTAATATCACCACATTTCTTCTCTATAACTCTTTAAATGACTTCTCTTGAAACCTTATCGTAATTCTTTTTTTAAATCAACCAAAAATCATATATAGATCCTCCTTATTCTCTCTGTACTTCTCCATCAAACCTCTCAATAAATGTATAGCTTCCAAGGTAGACCTACCCGGCATAAATCCAAACTAATTATGAGAAATTTTTGTATCACGTATTAACCTGTGTTCAATTACTCTCTCACATAATTTTAAAGTATGTCACATTAACTTAATTTCTCTATAATTTGCACACTCTTGTACATCTCCTTTATTCTTAAAAAATGGGGACCAAAATACTCTTCCCCAACTCCTAAGGCATCATTTTTGTTTTTAAAATAATATTAAAGAGTTTAGTAAGCCAAGAAACTCCCAAAGATTCTAAATGTTTCCACACTTGGGATATCATCAAGTCTTACTGATTTTCTACCCTTGATTTTCTTCAAAGCCAGATCAACTTCATTTTTACTAATACGACGGTAAAAGTAAAACATTTTCTTATTATTAACGATATTAAAATTAAGATTATGTTCTCAGAAACTTCATAAAAAAANGTTTCCACACTTGGGATATCATCAAGTCTTACTGATTTTCTACCCTTGATTTTCTTCAAAGCCAGATCAACTACATTTTTACTAATACGACGGTAAAAGTAAAACATTTTCTTATTATTAACGATATTAAAATTATGATTATGTTCTCAGAAACTTCATAAAAAAGTTTATCAAAATAAATCGCCCACCTATGTTAATAATTTTCCTCAAAGAAAAGTATTATTTTTATTTTCATCTTTACTACACTTTACTAGAATTAAATCTTTACTTTTATGTTCTCTTTGTTTGGCTTGTTTATAAAGATTTTTCACACTCTTTAGTATTTAATCTATTGTAAAGATCACTAAAAAAGGGNAATCTTTACTTTTATGTTCTCTTTGTTTGGCTTGTTTATAAAAATTTTTCACACTCTTTAGTATTTAATCTATTGTAAAGATCACTAAAAAAGGAATTTTTAATGTCACAAATTGTTCTCTTAAACTTCGTACGGGTCATCTTATGTTTTTCTCAATTTTCCAAGCTTTTACATTTAAATCAATTTTTATAGCACAACTCCTTATATTTTATCTTTTCTTGCACATTATTATAGATTCAAAATAACAAAATAAGNAATCTTTACTTTTATGTTCTCTTTGTTTGGCTTGTTTATAAAAATTTTTCACACTCTTTAGTATTTAATCTAATATAAAGATCACTAAAAAAAGAATTTTTAACGTCACAAGTTGTTCTCTTAGACTTCATACGGGTCATCTTATATTTTTCTCAATTTTCCAAGCTTTTACATTTAAATTAATTTTTATAGCACAACTTCTTATATTTTATCTTTTCTTGCACATTATTATAGATCCAAAATAACAAAAATAAATAAATTAAAACACATCAATAATAAATGTGTTAAAAATAAATTTTAACTGAAAAGAATAATATCATCGAAACAGCTCAAATATTAATTCAAATCATTTTGGAATCAAATCCCAAAAAACAAAGAAAAACCCCCAAAAAATTGCATATACTAAAAAGACATTTACATACATACCACCCAATTCCTATGTATTTACATATCTAACACTTAAACTTTGTTTTTTACATTTCTACCAGCCAAATCTTTCATATCACATAAAGAATATAACAATATTAACTTTTAAAAAGTGAAATGCATACTTTCATGCATAGGTAAAAAGCATATATGTAAAAATTGAAGTTTAGGTGTTAAAAATGTAAATATATAGGAATTCAGTGGTATGCATGTAAATCTTCCAAACTAAAAAAAATCAAGTGAACTCTATTGTCTTAAGTTTAAAGCAATAATCATCCATCCTCTGTAATAGTATGTCAAAGGGGATAAATTAAATATTAAAAGCTCACAAAGAGTAAATGTCAGTTCAACCTCTAGCATCACTTTCAAGACTCTCTAGCTAATAAGGATGCAGCAAAAGTCCTGAAAGGGTCAATGAGTTTTGGGGCCCCTTCATCCTCAATTTAGCTTTTGGTAGAAAACTGAAGCTCTTCCTTGCCAATTTATACCAACTTTTATCCTATTTTGCATTAAAATTTATCTCAAATTCCTAAACATTTCTTTGTATATTGAGGAAATTTTTTATTTTTCATATTTATAATTTTTTATAATGTATTCCTCAATTATTAATTTTCAAAAGTAAAAAACTCAAGGAGCTTGGGCCCAAACCATGATAGTCAAAATACCCCACCTTTTCAAAAATCGGCTCTTATTAACATATAAATGAAAATAAAAAAACTGAGATCTTAATTATAAATCATCAAATAAAAGCAGATATGGTCCACCCGTTGATCCACATGTCATAGGATGGAAGGTGTTGAGAAAAATAAGGGCAAAGAAAAACAGTAACGACACAAATCCAGAAGAACACAGAGATTTAACGAAGTTCGGCAAATATGCCTACGTCATCGGGAGCAGAGCGGCGAGTTCCTTTCAATATTCAGAAAAGGGTTACAAAATAGAGGATATCTCTTGGCGTTACTAACATGCCTATTTATAACCCCAGGAGTAAACCTAGGCACAATATGTAATTACAACACTACCCATGTACCAAACCGCGGGGATTTGCCCCCACACCCCAACCCACGTAACTTCCCAATTTGAACAGATTCTTCCGCTCCGCTCCGCTTCGATCCAGCGTCTGTCCCGATATGGTATATGAGTCATACCATAACAAATCTACACCTTGGCGAATATCCAGCCCCTTAAGAGAAAAATACTTGGGAGTTACAACTGCACCACTGTGAGTTGGGCCACCATGCTTCTCTAGCAACTGCAAACATTCAACAAGTTCAAGCAATGCAAGAACTTGTTGATA
>JXCR01143209.1:47731-78502 GCA_002079205.1 Phalaenopsis hybrid cultivar | reverse complement strand
TATATATATATATATATATATATATATATATATATATATATATATATATATATATATATATATATATATATATATATATATATATATATATATATATATATATATATATATCGTGTTTTTATATTAGTTGGTAACATTTACTTCGGTAGTTGTACGTCCCCTCTAGTTTGGGGTTTGATTCCCTCTACACGACTGATGATATATGGAAGCAACACTCGAGTGATTAGATGCATGGGTCTAAACCAGACCTGACGGGTTGCGAGCCAGGAATGGTTGGTGGTTCCGCCCGTTATATATATATAAATATATATATTGATATGGACATACAGATATGTAAGTATTTATACATGAGTAACATATTATATTAATACAACTATTAAAATTTTGTGATTCTATCAATATGTGATCATGCGCACTCATATGACTATACATTGCTATTTATAAAATTAGCATCAATTTTTTTTTTTTTTGAACCACTCAATTAAACTATTTACATGGCTCAAGATCAAATCATTGAGAATATGATAAAAATAAAAATTATTACTTAAAATTTTATTTAAACTTTTGAAAATTGAGTGAGAATTTGGAATTAGTTAAAATAGAATGTTAGTTTTAAAAATAGCAATGCTTTAAGAATAGGTCAAAAGCCTTCATCTAAATTAAATCTTTGTATTTATATTCTAAAAACTGCATACAATTCTAAAAATTAGAATTCATATTAAACTATTGTACGAATTTTGTGCAAATAGATAAAATATTCATGCTTTATTAAAAAAAAACATGAACTCCAAAATTTCATCAAAATTTTGAATAGTGGCACGGAAATAAACCATCAAAACTACTCAATTGGAGTTTAGTTATACCTATAAATATTCACCAAAGCCTATATATATTCATGTGAATATGTGATCATTTTGAAAATAAGCTAAATTATCTTAATAAATAATCAAATATTTATCTCTTAATTTTCGCTATATTTCATTTCATTAAGTTTAGTTAGTTTTGCAACGGAAACTACTATGTACTCTCTAAATACTTTCAAGCCACTTTAAAAGCCAGCCTGAATCATGATTTCAGTTTATCTGTGCATGATAAATATATTGGTAAATTTATATAACTAGCACACAATTATTTACATATCTCACATCTAAACTTTCATATTTACATGCATAACACTTTGGAACTTTGAACCTATGCATGAAGAAAATGTGTATTTCACTTTTAAAATGTGGTAATACATGAGTGTTGTATCTAACTGTGAAAGTTTAAATGTGAAGCAGACATATGTGCATAATAAATATATTGCTTCAATTATCAAGTAAAGAAAACTTCGAAAACGGATTGATAGAAGCAGACACACTAAGCAAATAATATTATAGAAAAGCTAACAGGTCCAACATCTTACACAAATGATGACAATGAAAATCAACTTCTAACCAACACTTCGACATATCCATTCAATCAGCGCTGTTTTTTCTCCTGGGCCAAACACCTCTGAATGAATAACAGGTTAGCCAAATATGCCAAATGTTAAATAAAAAACAACAGTTCTACTCTCACTGATTCTTTACTAACAGTGCGTCAGTGCCCCACAAGAATAATACAATTGTGTGCCAACTGCATTTCAGCTATGATATATATGCCGTGAGACAGTCGTGTTATGTTTGGGAACAATGTCCGGAAAAACTGCATTATGCTCTTCGTGCATGAGTAGCTAACCTTGAGTTTTCAAATGGATATAACAAGACTTTCAGATTCTGCAATTTTTGTTGCCAAGCAAACGTTGCCAAGACGACAACAAGACGGTAGCAGAAGGGGGGTCCAAGCTTTTATTTCGGTCCTGAGTGCATTAGAAGCAAAAGTCATGAAAAAATGATCAAACAAAGTACACATTCTTAAGAAAGATATCCATATCGAATTCATAACAGAGGTTCATTGACATCGTCAGAATTAGATGATTTATATCATAATTCAGGAAGATGCTATGACAAAAACAATTCATTGTTTTTACTAAGCTGGATTTTTAACAGGTTCGGAAAGTGTTTTAGGAGAAAATTCATAGGTTAAGCTAAAAGGTATAGGAGAAAAAGAAAATTACAATTGGCCCATGACGCTTCAAACGCATTGCCCATCCAATGATGTGAAAACAAAAGGGGTTACACTTCCCTTCTACTTCATCATTTATGAAGATTCATACCTAAATCCACAGACAAAATAGCTAGCACGCACCCAACAACATATTATTCATGATATGGAAAGAAGCAATTGGATAGTGAATGAGTAAAAAATAAAGAATAATAAGCTTCTAGTTTTATTAAGTTGTCCTTATTTAAATTTTATGTACATTTTAAAATGTGAAATAAAATATGAGAAGTTCTCAGGATGATGGGGTGAAGCTTCAATGGGGCCAAATGCAATATAGAAAAAGCTGTTATAGAATCATGTCACTAAGATGGAAAGAACTTCTAAAAGTGGACTAAATATTGCATCTATATGCAATTATTATAATGTACTTACGAAGTTTCATTCTTAAGAGTAAGTGCTCAGTTAAGATTATTGGTCATGGGATTAAAATTTGCCCTAAATAAGAGCCACAAAAATAAATGAAATGTAAAAGCATATTAATTCTGCCATGTCAATGATCAAAAGGATAATTCCTAAAGAGTAATCACTACCAAGTACTTTATGCCATTCTACTTCTTCGGTTCAAATTGAAAATGTTAATGTTAATATAAGTTCATTTAGGATGAAAGGGTGCAAGCCTAAAAAAGAAGAGGTGTTGCAAACACTCAGCTAAAAAAGGCCTTCAATAATCTGCAAACAAGAGGGTAGCAAGATGGTAAAATTGCAAGGATATTTTTCAGCTAGCCTTCCTTTTAATCTTGCAAGAAATTCCCATTATAAAATTGCATTTTTTTTGTGTGCAAAGGGAGAAATCTAATGATGCCAAGTTACTTGAATTTATAGAAGAAACATGAAAAAAAGGGTGAGTTTGTCACGTGATGGCTGGACTGGACCACAAAACATATCACATAAATTGTATTGGAGTACCGAAAAATCATCCAATGCTTATTATTGGAAAGTGCCAATCCACATAAGAAATTTATTTCCTTTTTTCCAAATATATTTCACTAATTGTATCCCCTTTATTAGATATTTCATTTTTCTTGTTTTTCTTATTAGGAGGATTCCCATTTGATTTTCTTTCTTTATTAAATATGTATACATAGCAAAGTATAATGCATGATTTGAGAGAAATAATTCCTTCAGGAATTCTACATGGTATTAAAGCCATTAAATTGATTTTATTTGGTCGCAGCCTTATTCCTCACCGTTGATGAGGACGGATTCATACAAACCTCAGAAGTTGTCGTTCGATGCCATCCTTATGTATGCACACTTGAGGTCATTTTTCCTCTCTGCCACATCATCTGGTTTTTCCGAGTGGTGTCGTTGTTTTGCCTCCAGGACAAGATTGCACTGGTCGTCCACACTAGTACATTCTGTTAAAACACTTCAATTAATTGTCCACTCTGTTTAAACATCACGCTCGTCAGGTCCTTCCATTTGAACGGGATGTGGAAGTGTCTCCTCTAATAGGCATGAGCCAGTCGCTCTCATCCAAGACAAAAAACTTATGATCGTTGTCTTTCCCTGATACCGTTGTCGTTCAAATCCTTCTATTCCCGCATCACAAAGGGTTTAGTCCATCGTCACAGATTTGTTCGAATTCTTAGATTTTATCAGATCGGATCACCATCTCATCCTCTCATAACGTTAATGTTGCTTCCACCTCGAACAATTCAGCTTGCCCTAGCCTCCACCTCATGAGTAGCCATCTTGCAAACGGCGCGACCTCCTCACTGAATATCAAATGCTTGTAAACTAAGGATGTGCATCTCCCTCTAGTTCAGGTTCACTCCTCTAGAAGAACAATAGAGCTAAGGGTCCTCCTCTCATTTTTGTTCCAGCAATTGGTTTTCTTAATTTGAATTTCACAATCTTAAAATGATTAAACATAACATGGCATCAAAAATCTTTTCCTCGGATGTTAACTCCAGATTTGAGCCCGTCTTTACTCCCTACCGTACTTGAAAACTTGACTCACGTAGTCACGAACCATATATTGCATGGCCACAATTTCCTTCAATGACTGCGGTTTATTTTTAGGTACATCTGTGACACAGGAAAAGGACATCGCACAAGCAAAATTTTAGTTTGTAAATGACTAATTCAAAACATCGGGACTGACTATAGACCTCATGGTTATTAAATTTCATGACCACAAAAATTGGAGAAAAATTACTACTCTATAGGACATCCAAAGATATACGAGAGGTTGCAAGTGAAACTTTAGTATTGAAAACATCTCAGAGCTATTTAAGATTGAGACCAAACCACATGATCTACGACATGGAGAATTGAGTGTTATTTAATATTTCACTCTTACTCGTTGGCTACAGTTCGACATGTATGACGTTAATTCCTAAAAATAACTTGATGATTTTGCCTTGTATATGAGATTACTGAACAAAAAAAAAAACCATCAAATTTGACCTTTAACTAAATAAAGATCTAGATAAAGTTAGGGGGAAAATCATGGGAATTAAACCCATCCCTATAACTTTGGAATCCTTTGTAGAAGTTTGAAGAAAGAAGAGTAAAAAGAAGTTGATGATGACAAACAATCACACCACACCATCTGTTGAAGGATCTACCTTGTAAACTCAAAATTCCTCTTAGAGTAACAAGCCCAAGAAGGGCGCCCACAGTGCAACTATTGTAAGAAACCTCGTCATGTGAAAGAAAATTGTTAGAAAATACAAGGTAAACCTGCATATTAGAAGCCATCAAATGGAAGATATGAAAGGGAGAACCGTGCAAATATTGTTGTCATAAAAAATAATAATGTGAGATTAAATCCATTCACCAATGAGCAAGTTGAGGCACTGCATAAAATTTTACGTCATGCTTACAGTTATGGACAAGTAACACAATCCTCTACCGAGCAACCAATCAGTCTATTGGCACACCAAGATATCATTTTTCATGCTCTTATTGTTCAAAGAAATAAACTAAAACTTTAAATTGTTGACTTTAGAGCTTCAGATCATATGATGGGAGATTATTATCTTCAAAAACTACAAATCACGCACAAGTTAATCCACAGCTCGAATGGCTGAAGGTTCATTCTCTCCAGCAGCAGGAATCGAATCAGTCGAATTGATAAAGAATCTTAACCTCTACTCTATTTTTATATTCCAAAATTAAAATATAGTTTACTTTAAATCAGTAAACTTACTCATGACTTAGAATATCTGACTAAATTTTATTTCAATTCTCCTGATATTCAAGTAATGAATTTGGAGAAGGTGATTAGCAGTGCTGAAATGCATGATGATCTATGTATGCTTAAAGAAAATAATCTCATCGATAGACAAGTTTGTCCATCAAGTTGTATTTTTGAGTTTAGTTCAGTTAATCTAATTTCTATTTTCAAATCTGCTTTAGTTGGAAGTTAAGTCATGTAAAGGCATTGTAATCTTGGCCATCCAAATTTTGTTTATATTGAAAAAAAATATTATCACATATGTTTATCAATAAAAAACTTTATTTCTATCAATGTAAAACGTGTTAACTTGCAAAACATACCAGACATGTATATTCTAAACTACAACATAAGACTTCATATTTTTGTGTCACATTGATATCTAAGAACCCTCCCAAATAAAAAATATAAATGAGGCACAGTGGTTGGTTTCTGTCATCATAGATAGTCATATTAGAATGACTTCGACATCCTTCATGAAAAAAAAAAAAAAATCTGAAACCGCCAACATATTTCAATCTTTCTGATCCATGATACATAATTCCAAAACAAAATGAAGTTCTTAAAACCGATAATGCTAAGGAATGTTTTAATTTCAATCTTGGTCCTTATCTTTTCAAGCATGGAATCATTCATATAAGTTCTTGTGTGGATACTTCTGAACAACATGAGATGGTCGGTGAGAGAAAGAACATATTTGAGATGGTCGGCGCCATTAAAATTTTTAATTATGTGCTTAAACTTATTTGGGAGGTAGCTATACTCAAAACCACATATCTCATCAATAGAATGCCTAGTGGTGTCCTAAAAGTTCAAATCCCTCATAATTTTCTCATGGAAACCTATCCACATATTCACTCTTTTTCTTCTGAAATAATATTAAAAGTCTTTGTTAGTTTCGTATTTGTTCACATTCACCAACACCGCACCATACTTGCTCCCAAATCTCTCAAATGAATCATCATCGATTGCTTCAACGAAAAAGGATATAAATACTACTCTCCAATCACTAGGAAAATATACAACTTCATAGATGTCACATTCTTTGAGAATCAATCTTATATTCCCAAATCTAAAATTCAAGGGAAGAACTCAATGGAATATCAAATTTAACATCTTCTCCAAGACACCCAAATTGAATCAAACCCTGCCAATCAAACAACTGAACCAAATCCTACCATTCAACTAGCTCCACTTGAAGAACCAAACACTGTCACTGAAACTATCCTAATTGTCTCAACTCCACCTAATAATCATAATGGTATGAATTCTTTATCTCACGTCCACAGGTGCAATGATCGTGCAATTGAAAGATATGTAGCTTATGGAAAGTTGTCATCATCTTACAAGGCTTTTGTCACAAATCTTGATAGTGTGCAGGTCTTGACTCTATTTAAGAGATTCTAAAAACTCCAACATAGAAATAAGCAATAGAGGAAGAAATTTGAGCTCTAAAAAACAGTAACATGTGGCACTTAAAGAGTTACCTCATGGAAAAAAAATCTTGTAGGCTCATGATTAAATACAAAGGAGATAAAAATGTAGAGAGGTTCAACGTTAGATTGGTAGCAAAGGGCATCACATAGTCATATGAGATTGACTGATTAGAAATCTTTGCACTTTTTGCCAAGCTCAACAATGTTTGGGTTTCACTCTTTCTGACAGTAAATCAAGATTGGCCTTTTATATCAACTAATGTAAAAATTATTTTCTTGAATGGGACGTTGACGAAGAAGTTTACATGAATATACCTCCAAATTTGAAAAATAAGTCGAACAACAAGTTAGTTTGCAAGTTGAAGAAGTCCTTATACGACTGGTAGCAAATTCCTTGTACTTGGTTTGATAGGTGTGCTAAGAATGTGATTACAAAAGGATATAATCAATGTAAAGTTGACTATTTGTTAAATTCAATACCAGAGGTAATACTGTTATTCTCATTGTATATGCAGATAAAATTATCTTGATAGGCGATATGATTCAGAAGAAATTATCAGATGCTTGCAATAGAATTTGAGATCAAGAACCCTAAGATCTCTGATATTTTTTGGAATAGAGGTGGCTTGATCTAAGAAGGGAATTGTCATATCTCAAAAGAAATACATCTTAGAGTTGTTAAGTAAAACTGGCATGCATGGGTGTATGGGTGAAAACCTGCTGACACACATGAAATCCAACAAAAGGTGAAAAAGAAGTGAAGAAAGCAGTCCAATTGACAAAGGAAGAAATCAAAGACTTGTGAGCAAATTGCTTTACCTAGCACACAAAAAACATGATATTGCATACTCAGTCAGTATAGTAAGCCATCAAATGAATAATCCAAATGAGGATCATTTGGAAGTTGTGAACTGAGTCATACATAATATACTTGAAGATGACCCCTAAATATTGTTTCCTCTTCAAAAGATCTAAAAATCACGAGATTGAGATATACATAGATGCTAGTGGGACAAAAGAGATAACTGATAGAAAATCAACCATTGGATATTATTTATACGCCAGACGGGTAATCTCGTCACTTGGAGAAGTAAAAAGCAAATTCTTGTCTCTCCGAGTAGTGCAAAATTTGAAAATCGTGCTCAAGTACTAAGAATATGCAAGGAAATGTGGATTCTGAGGCTATTAAGGGAATATATGGTTGAGATGAAAGACAAAATGAAAATGTTTTGTGAAAACCAAAAAGTTATTAGTATAGCAGCCAACAATCATGTACATCATGACAAAACAAAACAAATTGAGATTGACCAACAACTCATCTCAGAAAATGTTAACAATGGAATTGTTCAGCTCAACAAATGTTCCTATAAGACTTTAGACCGATATTCTCACCAAAATACTACCCCAAGGGTAAATCATGATGAATTGAAGTCCAAGTTTGTTTTGTACAATATATATAACCCAACTTGAGGGAGAGTATTGGAAAGATCCAATCCAAGTTAGGAAGGAATTTATTTCCTTTTCTTCAAAATATATTTCACAAATTGTATTTCCCTTATTAGATATTTTATTTTCTTACTTTTCTTATTTGCATGGATTCCTCTTTAATTTCTTTTCTTTATTTTATACATTTAGCAAGGTGTAATGTAAGATTTGAGAGAAATAAAATTCCTTCAAGACTTCTACAATTATAAAAGCTGTAAATTTTGAGAGAATATATAAAGATAAATTCATCAATTTTATGTTGATTAAAGAAGTAATATTGATGGTTGGCGTTTCATATATTTTTTAATATAATATTGACATTGCTCCAATTTTATTGGGTCAATTGGTTTGCTTGTTGAGCAAACATATCCATATGTTTTTTGGATGCAATATGTTGTGCATACCCTCAAACATGCTTTAAAGAATAATATGCTACTAAAAGCTCAGACAAATGAGAAATATAATGAATATCATTAGATCATATTGGTTGTAAGAGATGCTGTTCTGGTCAAAATTTTATCATAAATCATTCTTTGACATTCTCTATCTTCATTGATTTCTTCATTTTGAATATTCTAGCTATGTATAAAACTTCTTACTTCAGTTACTATGTAGTTAAAATTCAAGCAAATTAAAGAATGCACTTCAAACAATGATAATTAATGAAAAATGATACTATTATCATGAAAATGACGTCAGAAAGGCAAGGTATGCAAGGGAAAAAAAATCTTGATTTTAAGTGGGGTAAAGTTAATTACATTCTATCTTCTATTGATTAAAGTTGCGGATACAAATAAGTATAGCTTGCATTTAATTAACTAGATATAAGATGTCATGTTCTGTACAGTGGCAAAAGCAATGCATAAACATGAAAGAAAGTCAACTAATAAAGATTCAAGCTTTTGAAGTTTTATTCATATCATTTTGGAGCATGTATAGAGCAACAATAGCATACTTCTACATTGGTTGGCTTATTTTTAAATCCAAAGTTTCAATTTGCACTTTATAATATCTTCTCAATTTGTAAAATAATAATCACCAAATTTCCTTTTCTTTGTATTCTAGGAAGATACTCAAGTAAAGAATGACCGGAAGAGAATCCTCAATACATTTTCCCTCAGAAAAATTTGGCCATCTCAAATAAATGAAAAACTTGCTTAAAATTTTACTTTTCAATTGACATACGAATGATGAATGTGGCGCTACATAAATTCTTTGAAAACCTTGAGGAATTTAGAGATCAAGAATCTTTAGATACAAGTGGAAGATGAATTCAAAGATGTGGTGGTTGATTCAAGAGCTTTAACACCTCAGCTATAAACCATGTTCATAAAGCTTTTTGCCAAATTTTCTTATTTTATTGTGAGTGAGACTGGAGCACATACTCGTTCAAATGTAATTTGGGTATATGCTCCTTTCATGCTAAATGAGCTTATACTAACATTATGAACGTAGAAGTAAAAAAATGATAATTCTGACACTCAATTTGATAGGATCAAAGTTTTCAATTCTACGGTCCTCATTAAGGTGGATTCAAATTAATCTATAAAAAAGAAGAATCAGGGAAAAAATGCAGTTGTAGCATTGTAAACTGAAACGGGGAAAACAAAATGCAGGATGGATTAGATTAGCTATAAAGAAAGGCTAGGCATACTTTATGTGATATTATATCCATTCATAGTTTTTCCATCTACAATTCTATTTTTAGTTGTCTATTAGAGAAGGTAGAGGAATGGAGAAACAGTTATCAGATGGAGGTTTTCAAAGAATTTATGTAGCGCCACATTCATCATTCGTATTAATTCTTATAGGAATGGAGAAACAGAAAATATATGGCATTCAATCTTTCATTCATATTAATTCTTAGAACCCTACAATATAAATATTAAGGGAGTGTTTGTTTTGGATTTCAAAACCCCATTTCGAACAAAACCGCGTTTTATAATCGTTTGGCTCCCCGGCTTCGTCAACCTGGTACAGAACTGAGGGTGCAGTTCAATAGTATTTGCGATTTCGGGCGCTAAAGTGTGTCCCGCAGTTTGCAAATAAACAACCACGCGATTTTCTTTTGCTAGCCCTCGCATTTCTTTTGCATAGCATGTTCTTGCCCTAGTGGAATGTCGTTCGCCCCTTTCTTCTTGCGTACGGATCCTTCATCCCCTTCGCCCCATTCTTGCGTTTGAATCCTTCGCACCCTTCTTCTTGGGTAACCTCCTCTCTTTTGCCTTCATCTTGTTGGTCTAAGCTTGCTGGAACTTCACACCGATCATACCTAAGCGAAATATATTATAGTTCTTTTTATCCTTATATTTAGAGGACAGGGGGATGGAGAAGAGATATTGCATAAGGATAATTTTCTTCATATTCATCATGCAATTTTTTTCTACCTCATACATTTTTTTTTATTTTCTTGATTCTCCTTCACACAAATGAACATTAATTTTTATTACAAAAATATTTTTTTATAATGTTTCCCATTGTATTTTAGATGAATGTTTTTAAAAATAAATTGCATTTTTGGTATACTATCATTGTCACCAATTTGTTTAGGTTTACTTCATCTATTCGGGCTGTGATTTGTTGGAGACATAATTATATACTTGAAGCATGAATTTTTTTGATCTGATTACATTTGTATGGGCGATTCTTCTTATAGATAAAAAATACATTTTCACTGTAGTCATTATGGATAACATGTGAACTCAATGTAGATAAAATGTTCTAATCAACCAAAAAAGGTTTTATTAATGAATAAGAAACTGAAAATAAATAGTTGTAGTCATATTTATTTGTGTGAAGGAATACATTTTTGTTACTAGCCTCATTTTCATGTTTAAAAAAAAAGTAACTTCTTTGGTAGTCATGTTTAGATAAGAAATACATTTTCGTTGCTAGCCTCTTTTGCACATTTCTACTATGTTTGGTGTTAGGGGATAGGAAGTGATTTAAAAACTTCGGACGTATGCATTAATACTGATAGTTGTTTTTTTTATATGTTAAAGACTTGATGCTTATGCATGAAAATATGAGTCATTTCTATGTTTTTTCAGTGGAGTCTTCTTATTAAGCTTCGCATCTATAAAGCAATTACTCTTGTAGTTAATGTGTTGAAAAAAAAATATTATGCTGATGTCTATGTTTTTCATTTTTTTATTTTATGGTAGAACAATTACTTCTTAAACTAGTTTTACATATGCTAAATTTTACTCTGATGTTGTTACGTGCTCGTAATATATTTCATTGAAATGTTAATATTTGTGATATATTATCACGCGGCAATGTTGCTGCTTTTTTCAGCAATGGATGCAACCATTTAGAACATAGAAAGTGTCTTAGAAAAATTGTTACAGTGGTTGTATGTTTGCTTACCGAGTACTATGAATCATTTATCTCTCGGACTCCATGCATGACCCCAACTTTCACGGGGGGCAAATGGGCAGGTGAAATGCTTGAGAATCATCTAACGAGATTTCATAACATCTTTTATATGAGTCAAGTGATCATTACCGTTCTTTTAAGTGAGCTCCACAACAGTTATGGTCTTCATGGCTCTTCGAGAACGACTTCACGAGAGGAATTGGCTATACCATTGTACATATTGTCGCATAATCAGTCTATAAGAGCAGGTCAACCAAAATTATCAGTAAATATTTTTCAACTGGATTGAATGCTTAAGTACGTGTCTTCCGAGATCATCAAATCTAAAGATCCAACTTTTCAAAATATTCCAAGACAAATTTCAGTGATCATCAGCATGTCATACTTCAGGCATGTTTCACATACACTTATTTTTCAGAGACATTCTAAACTAAGCAAACGTAGCTTTGATACATGATAGTATTGGTGTCATTGACGGTGCACTAAATGTAATGACAGCATGCGACTTTAATATGTGTTTCATCTTCATCATAGTCGGGTGGGAGAGCAGCGCCCACGATTGTTGAATCTTCAAATTTGCCACACGATCCTGTGTGCACAAATTTTCACTCCTGCTTCAAAGTCGGCAGAGAGGCTATTGGGTTTTTATTAATTTGAGTCAAACCGGCTAATGGTGGACATCTCTTATAGAAAATATTATTTAGTTGATGATGGTTATCCATTACAACAAGGCTTTCTTAAGTCATTTTTAAAGACAAAATATCATGTAACAGAATTAAATGTGCAAGTTAGGTTGTACGAGGAAGAAAAGAGATGTTCAATAACCATCATTCATCATTACCGGGTGTCATTGAGAGGGTTTTGGTGTTTGGAAGAAAAAATAAGACATTCTTCGTGATATACCAATATATCCATTTGAAAAACAAGTTAAACTTATTGTCGCAACAATGACCCTCCATGATGTTGATTTCGCAAGTGTAGATGAAAATGAGTCGGTACCACCTGAAGTATATGAATATTGAATGGGTCAAGCCATTACAGATTATGAAGCTATCGTCAGTCCAACCATAGGGGACGGAGAAGGTGCTGAAGAGATGGTTGATTTACGTGAAGTAATCACCGATTCTTTAATTAGCGGTTGATGTCTTGCATTGTAATTCACTATCATTGTCAGAAGGAAATGTTAGATCTTTTTATTGAGTGTGCATCCATTTTTCTTTATCATTTTAGTTGGTTACAAACAAAAGTGCATCCATTCCTTTACATTTTGAGTGCATTTGCTTTTATGCATTTATGTAACAGAGTGGTCTCTCTATTTGAAATACTTTGTTTCAACTTGGTTACCACAAAATAATCTAATCCTTCCCAAAAAATTACATTTGGTTGCTTAAAGCTGTAAATCTGTAAGGGCATTTACATTCATGCGACTCAATTATTTATTATTTACATTTGGTTGGGTACTGGCTAACTTTTATGAGAACCTTCTTCTGCATAGTTCTCGTTTCAGGGCTTCCAATAGCATATGCATAAATATGGTTGAAAAACACTTAATTTTTCAAAAGCATTTGCCAACTGGGTGTTATGCATAAATATAGTTAATTGCCTACTTTTAGCTCTTACCATTAGTCGCTGTGCGCTTAAAATGTTGGTCTTTATCACAATCTTCAAATCTATAACCTGTTTCAGTGCTGCCAGCATTTTCTAAAGCATTCTTGGGAATTTTGAATGGATTGAAACATGTAATTTACTTTTTTACAGTTAATATGGTTGTATTCTTTATGTAATATGAATGACTTGGATGGCATCAATGTGAAATTAGAGTTTTTGTTAAATATATAAATGGAAGGGATTTTGGCGGTATGTATGGAAGTGTCATTCATTATACAAATCTTGCATCTCATTTTCTTTTTATCTATTCATTTCTTCTCTCCTTATTTATATGATAATCATTAATGAACAGAATTATATAATCGAAAATGATGTCAATCTATTCCACAAGCTCTAAGAGAATCAAACATTGACAGTATTTTGTGATTGCAACCTGTTATGTGTTATTTTCAGGATTCAGAAAGGTGACAATGTTGGCAAAAAATTTTACGGATGTCCAAAAAACTTAACATAGACTGCAAATTTATTTTATGGGTGGATAATCGAGGGATGCAATAAAGGAGCGAGGTGATGAAAAGATAAATACATCTGATGATACGGTGAAAAATAATCTCAACGCCTTAAAATTTCTTATGAAGATCTTGCTCTTATATGATTTTATAATCCTAGCACTTCTATTATTGTTGTTAACGTTATATTTATTTTGATGATGTAGATGTATTTTAGAGGACCAGTTGTATTACTTTAAGTTCTTTGGTAAGCAAACTCGTATGTTTGACTAGGATGAAGCTTACGTTGAATATATTATATTGAATTTATATTTGTAAGATTATTTTGAGGGCTGAAATTTTAGTTAATGTTCACTATTAATGCATACATCCGAAATAGTTAAATCACTTCCTATCCCCTAACACCAAACACAACAGAAATGTGCAAAAGAGGCTAGCAACTAAAGTGTATTTCTTATCTAAACATAACTACAGGAGAACTTAATTTTTTTTAAAACGTTCAAAAAATGCTAGCAACGAAAATATATTACTTAACACAAATAAATATGACTGCAGCTTTTTATTTTTGATTCTTTATTCATTAATAAAACCTTTCTTGATTAGAACATTTTATCTACCTAAGTTCACCTGTTATCCACCATGAATACAGTGAAATGTATTTCTTATGAAAGAATAATCACACAAGCAAATGCAAACAGATCAAAAAATTCATGCTTCAAGTATAATTATGTTGTCCCCAACAAATCAAAGCCCAAATACATGAAGCAAAACCTAAAAAATTGGTGGCCAAGACAGTATACCAAAAATGCAATTTATTTAAAAAAAAATTCAACAAAAATTTAATGGATAACACTATAAAAAAATTGTTTTCGTAATAAAAACTAATGTCCAATTATGTGAAGAAGAAACAAGAAAATCAAAAAAATTGCATGACATAGAAAAACAAATTTGAAGATGAGTATGCAAAAAAGTGGNTACATGAAGCAAATCTAAAAAATTGGTGGCCATGACAGTATACCAAAAATGCAATTTATTTTAAAAAAAATTAAACAAAAATTTAATGGATAACACTATAAGAAAATTGTTTTCGCAATAAAAACTAATGTCCAATTGTGTGAAGAAGAAACAAGAAAATCAAAAAATTGCATGACATAGAAAAACAAATTTGAAGATGAGTATGCAAAAAAGCGTCCTTATGCAAGGTATCTTCCCTATCCCACTCTCCCCTAAATATGAGGATAAAAATCAAAAACAGAAAAAAAAAATAATATTTTTGGCTAGGACACGATCAATGGGTAGTGGCGACAAGTTTAGACCAACAAGATGAAGTAAGTCAAAAGAGAGGAAGTAACCTAGAAAGAAGGGGGCCAAGGATCTAAATGCAAGAACGGGGTGAAGGGGGCGAAAGATCGGAACACAAAAAAACAGGGCGAACGACAATCAGCTAGGGCAAGAACGGGCTATGCAAAAGAAATGATAGGGATAGCGAAAANGGGACGAAGGATCTAAATGCAAGAACGGGGTGAAGGGGGCGAAAGATCGGAACACAAAAAAACAGGGCGAACAACAATCAGCTAGGGCAAGAACGGGCTATGCGAAAGAAATGATAGGGATAGCGAAAGAAAATCGTGTGATTGTTTATTAGCGAACCGCAGGATGCACCCCAACGCCCGTGATCGTGAATACTAATGAACTGCATCCGCGATCGCGAATACTATTGAAGTGCGCTTGTGGTTCTGAGCCAGGTCGACGAAGTTGGGGAGCCAAACACCTCTAAAACGCGGTTTTGTTGAAACGCAATTCTGAAATCTAAAAAAACACACCCTAAGTAAAAACTAGTGAGAATAAATTCATAAAAGATGATATTGATCATTACTATCATATTGCCTCAGGAAAATGGATGAGGTCATGCAACAAATTTATAATCAATGACTTCATGATATAAGAGGGGATTTCACCCAAATTTTATGCTTATGTTATTTCGTTTGATAAATTATAAATTCTAAATAATAATAATCATGACGCTCTCAAGACCACCAAAGTGGAAGAAAATTGTGATAAAAAAAGACAATCAGTTTGGTGCAAAAAATCTTTAAAATCAAATATAAAACAAATGAGAGTCTGGATAAATTCAAAGCCTGATTTGTCGCAAAAATATGCACCCAATTATATAGTATTACCTATCAAGAATTTTTTTCTCTAGTTCCCGAGCTCAATGCAATTTGAGATTTGCTCTCTCCTGCGTTAAAGTTGTATTAACCTCTACATCAAGTAGACAAATAATGTTTTTCTTAATAGGTGGTACCTTGAATTAGAAATTAGAGAAACATTATTATCATATGAAGACTTAAAAAAATTCATATGGCCTGAAAAAAATCTCTTCATGCCTAGTTTGGCATAATCTCAAGATATGTTGAAAAGTGTGGTTCCATATAAAATTGATCACTCTTTCTTTATCAAGAAAACAATTAGGAGGAAAAAAGTGCTTAATATTGTATATGTGGACCATCTTATATTTTAAGGTGCCTTCGAGGAAGAGCAAATCATATTAATACAATTTTTGAAAAGCAAATTTGAGATGAAAGACTACTGATATGACAGTGGCATGAGCAAAGCAAAATATTCTTATTTCCTAAGGAAGTATATTTTTTATCAACTTTAAGAAACAAGAAAGCTTGGACGTAGGCATAGAGAAACTCCAACAAATACAAGTACAAAATTTGGGATCACCGCTAACAAAAAAAGATATCATTGCCTTGTGGGGAAACCGATCTAAACTTCTCTTGCATGTCTTAATATTGAGTTGCATGCTAATAATATAAGCTAATACATGAATAATCCTATTAAAAAGCATGTGAAAGTAGTTAAACACATTCTAAGATACCTCAAAATAATACAGAAAACAAGCTAGTGATTGTAAATATGTAGAAGAAACCTGGCTATATAGTGAAAAAACAATATGGTCTCAAACTTTTAAAAAACTAAATCAAGTGAAAAATTAGGTAGTGAAAGTTAGGATTTGTGAAATAATGTAGTTTAAAAAATCTTTTAAAAAACTAAATCAAGTGAGAAAAAAAATTATAAAAGTGAACCATGACAAACTGAAAAAAAACATATTCACCATGACTGGCATCACTAAATGCAATAAGAAAGGATGATACTTCATCTCAAACACAGACAAACACAGGCGAACATACACATTTATTTGTGTGCAAGAGTTTGTGAATGTGTGCATAAAACTTTCAAAAGTTTTAATAGTGGCATATTTTAGAAGAGGGTGGCTTTTCTAAAAACATTGCTATGTTTCAACTGTATGTGGTCAACAATCATTCATATCACACAAAACCAAAAACTTTATGAAGCCAGAAATATATGATTATCAGATAATAAAAGAAATAAGATGCACCATTAATAAAAAATTTAACAGGCTAGCCATGCTTGTTATCCAGAAATAAGATTATCAGAAATGCTAAAAGTCGAAATAGAATTGGTACATTCCATACCAAAGTAGCACAGCAGCGCCATCAAAGCCTTCATATTTTGCTTAATGTGCATTATGCAAGGAATGATACAAACATAATTTCATCATCCAACCCAGAGTCAATGCTGAGATTGGTCACGATGCAAAAAAGATGGGGAATATTCAGCAATTAGTTTGCATTCTATATACAGTTGTAGCCATGTTGGAAATCCTAGCCCTTTGAAATCCAATCATCCATCAGGAAAGAGTCTTCAGGGCCAATGCAGTCCCTTGGATCACAATATAATGGGGTATCCCTTAGCCGGAGATTGTTTTGGACAAACTCCATATTGCAGAACATTTGCTGTTCGATACAACTCCTTCCTTTGTCATGTACCAGCTCTGAGATATCCTTCTTAAGCTTGAATCGTGAAGCACCACTGCAAGGCTGGCTTAAGATTTTTATAGCAAATTTTTGCAACTCAGGACTTTGATGCCCATAAGATGCCCACCATTGCGCTGCAATTTGACAAAAAATAAAACTGTAAGAGTGTCGACATAAAATAAACGGTAAAAACAATAACTCAACATGCTTACATTCAATCAAAGAAAATGGAAACCAAGTCAAAGGATATTTGACTAACATGGAAGTGAGGCACCACCATCAAAATATGGATCATGAGATTTTTATGGGTACAAATGCATGGAGGACAATGATAGAAATTAGGGTAGAAATAATATACTTCTATTCTGCCGAAAGCAAATCAACGATTACAGCTCCAAAGATATAAAGATAAACCACCTACAATTTGAGAAGCGGGTGAGCTCTCCCAAATCCTACAATTTGAAGGGTAAGAAATCTCTCCCAAACCCTAAACCCTAAAACTCGGGATTCAAACTTATGCATTCCCAACTGTAAACATATTAGAGCCTATTCATACTAAACAATAATAAATAATAAAAGACTCAATTATCTTTAGACTAATAAGAAACTAAATTGCCCTTTAGGTACCGACAAAACAATACACTACTCCCAAAAAGATACCCTATCCCTAAGGTGAAAAAAAAGAAGGTACTCCTCCTCCCCCACAACTTCCTATGTTTCTTCATCCCCTGCCTGCTCATAATATACTATGAGAACTTGTAATTTTTAATTTTTGTAATGGTGTCCCGAAATAAATTTTTCATCACACTGAAAACAAAACATGTTGGCTCACTTATCCTAGATATCTGTCTTTCTTAGGTGCTTAAGTGTCGCAGCCAGTTGTTGCCCATGATCCTTGTCCTGTGAAGCCTTCCTCAGAATGCTCACTATTTAAGCTTTTTATGTCACCGTGGTTGTAACAGTTCGGTTCGGTAGGGCGCTCCACCTATGTTGCTCCTATTAACCCGTTCCATTGCATTATGATCTTCAACTAATTGCACTAATTCCACAATTTCCCCCAATTCTTGTGGTCTCGGCAAACGAAGTGATGCTCAAATCCCTGACTTCAACCCTTTCATAAAGTTGCTTCCAACACTTCTTCTGAAATACCTCTCAAACGACAAGATAACATCTCAAATTTCTTCATATAATCCATAACGGATCCTTCCTGGACTAATCCAAAAATTGCATGTGTCAATCCCCTCCAATGGGGTTGTAAAGTACTCCAACAATCGAACCTTGAAGTCTTCCCATGTCATAACTTGCTGATGTTCTATACATTGATAACATGCTAGAGTTTTTCCCTCCAAACATTGAGTCGTTGTCATCAATTTTCCTTCCCCCACCAGCCCATTAACACCAAATTATTTCTCCATACAATAAACCCAACCATAAGCACCCTCTTCTTCAAAGATCGGCATCTTCAGCTTCCTTGTGCCTTAGTTTACTCCCCAATTTCTTTAACAGAAGTTTGTTCCACCCATAAAGCCAGGGTTGGGTTCCCTTCCTCAACCCATATTGATTTTCTTCTTCCATAAGTCTGCCGCAATCCCATAATTAGCTCGCCGGTCCCCAAAAGCTCTAAAATTGCCTTAGGCCAGGAAAGTCACCGCAACAAAAGGCATTGGTGTGGGTAGATGCAGTCCTCTACTAGGGTCCCACCCACCATGGTTCCCTATTTTAGGTTGAAATCCTTCCAAGTTTTATTTTCTCCGACCCTGAAACGCACGCTGTCCCATTCTGCATGTTGCCTCTAGTTCCAACCGTTCGGATGTCGTCCCCCCCCCCCTCCAGGTACGGATGCTTGAGTCTGCTTCTCATTCCTTCACTCAAACTTGCATTTGAGAAATTGATGTTTCTATGATGGCACACGAATTCTTCTAATAATTGTCGCTCGCGTCCATTACAAACGCGTCACTCGATCACGGTGCATGGGGTTAATGGTTTGTGTGGAACTCCTTAATTTTCTTTCATTTCTTCAAGGGTTGTGAACCTCCCTCCATAGCCAATAAACACTCCTCTATTCCATATCTAATTTGACTAGCCTTTTACGCTAGTTTTTCCTCCAAAGCATCCATTTTTTTTGGTTGTCCTTACTCCTATATGTCTTGGAAATTCTCTTGTGCCGCAATGTCGCATGATTCCTTGGCAATCTCAATCGTGAGGAAATCCAAATACGGTTCAACGCGTAGCTCCCACACGCCCCACGGAACTTTGGACATCACAATTTTGGAATCCCTATACGTAGGTTGGAAGCAGACATCATGTGGAACTCTTGAAAAACATGATCCAAAATTATTGTACATAGGTCGGCCCATAACTCCTACATGACGCACAGGATTTTTGACGCCACAGCTTTGGAATCCCTGTACATCGTGATTAAGCTTTCTTGCAATCCCAGATAGCTTGATCGCGACTGTATCACAACAAGCTACAAGCTTCGATACTGTCATCGCTTCCCAGTTAGTTCTATCACGGCTGTATCGTAAGGTTTGGTCATTGTACGGAGTGATCCTGTCGAGCGACTATATCGCCCTGTTTGTTATGATTCCAAGCTAGGACGAAATGCGACTGTTTTGCTTGGTTTCTTGTGATCCCATTGTGGCCTTCTCTACTAGCTCTAGTCGTGACTATATATGAGGTTAGCGTTCTAGAATTATCAAAGCTGACAAAACGTAGAACTCTTGAAAATCATGATCCATAATTACTGCATGCTTACCCATAACTCCTAAATGTCGCATAGAACTTTGGACGCCACAACCCTGAAAATCCCTGTACATCGCGATTTAGCTTCCTTGCGATCCTACATAGCTCGATCATGACTGTATCGGAGAAAGTTGTGAATTGCGATACTATTGTCCCATGTCAGTTAATTCTATTGTGATTGTATAGTGAGGTTTGGCCGTTTTACATCGTGATCTCGTCAAGCAACTATATTGCCCGGTTTATCATTATTCCGAGGTAGGTTGAAATGTGGTTGTTATGCGTTGTTCCCTGTGATCCTGCTGTTGCCTTCTCCGTTGACTCTAGTCGCCATCGCGAGATTACTATTATGAAGGCATGCACGCCGTGATCCCGACCTTGGCTTCCCAAATACAAACCGCGATTGTTTCGCGTGGGTACTACACGAAACCCGCACGACCCAATATCCCTTGTATGTTACTATCCCTTCCTTTGTTCCCTGAAATCGTCAGCTCTAATACCAATTTGATAGGAATTCGGGCAGAAATAATATACTTTTATTCTGTCAAAAGCAAATCAGCAATCACAACTCCAAAGATATAAAGATAAACAACTACAATTCAAGAGGAAGGCGAGCTCTCACAAATCCTACAATTCGAGAGGAAGTAAATCTCTCCCAAGCCCTAACCTTAAGACTCAATACTCAAGCATCCCTAACCCTAAACCATTAGGGCCTACTCATACTAAAATATAATAAATAATAAAAGACTCAACTACCCTTAAGCTTAAAAAAAAGACTAAATTGCCTTTTAGGCACCCGTGTAACAGATAACCAAAAATCAAAACACTCTTTATGTTGAAAGCATGCATTTATTTATCACATTTGATCAATGCCAAATATTGATAAAAAAATAATCAGTCAATTCATCAAATTGTTCTCAAGTTGTTGACCAACTACAATTGTCCTAGTCTTATATTTGAAATGGTTAACATAAATGTCTAACTATGAGAAATGAGTTGTTTCCTCCTAAATTTTGGTGTTTATGATCTTAAAATGTTCTCCAAAGAAGATAATTTCTTCATCATAATTTAATCTAGTAGACTGCATAACTTTTAAAATTTTTAAGATTATTTGATAATTAGTCGGATGCATCAAAACATTCTTGATGGATTGTTCTGGTTATAAAAGATTGTTGTGACTTTCAATAATTAGAATTTTCAAATGATCTGAAGTCCTCTAAATGGGCTGTTCCTACACTTTTTAGAGTATATTTGATGGTTGAAATTAGTGAAATACATGGGCCAAACTAAACTTTTGATGTCATCCAATTATCCATTTTCTAAACATGCCTAATGAAGAAAATCTTATGAAAATGAACCTCGATAATTTTCATAGGTCGACCCAAAATAATGCAGTGAATTTTAGTTTCAAGTTAGATGGCATATGAAAACCATGATGTTCTCAAGCATTTTCAAGAAGCCCCGTTTTGAAGTCATCTTTTAAAATCAACGAATTGTAGGAAACATTAAGAATTGTAGGACTAACCAAATTTGAGAATTATGCAAAGTTTATTTCAACATGATCTCATGTTATGCTAAACACCAACCAAAAACAACACAAGGAAAACATCAAGTTGACATGCATTCATTCAGCATGGTAATTACAAAGGAACGATGATTACTTGTATTTGGAAGAGTTAAGACAGGAAGAAATACTACTAATTCATCCACTAGAACCCTTTGAATCAACAAATACTTTCCAAAATAATACATGATGGAAAATGTTGCTGATGTTCTTTGTTTTTTTCTCATTTTAATCAAAGCGTTTCCTTTCACTCTTTGAAGACCATCGTGGCAAGAAAAATATAATTGAAACATCAAAATATGGGAAATTTACATACACACCACACAATTCTTATATATTTACATATCTAATATCTAACCTTTCTAATTTACAATCATAACACTGGAATGATAAACCTATGCATGCAAAGGTGTATTTAGCCTTTTAAAAGTAAGTGATAGTGGTATTTTTTAGGTGATGCTAAAATTTTGAATACTTTGCCTGTAAATATTAAAGTTTGGACGTTAGATATGTAAATACATCGACTATGTGGTATGCATCTAAATGCCCTTAAAAATAATGGCATTTCACGCATGAAACATTGAATTAAATAGTAAATCAAAACAAAAGGGTATTAATTTCAGTGTTCTGCATGTAAATATTAAAGTTTGGGTGTTAGATAAGTAAATACAAAAGAATTGCATTGTATGTTTGTAAATGCCCATTAAAATAATGGAATTCATGCATGAAATGTTGACTTAAATAGTAAATCAAAACATAAGGGTATTAATTTGTTCCTTCTACTACACAAATTCAATGCTTTCAAGGGAAAAATTAAATTAAATTCAGCATGCCAAAGCATGGTAATTTGTGTTTTCCGTACAAATCTATGAAACTGTACATTTCTAAGACAAATATATTAACCGTTAAGTAAACCTTAAATTCCATCACCAATTACCACAAATGGAACATAGAAAAGTGGGAATGACTTGACTGAATTCAACAAAATAACTGAGAAACAAAATACATTGAAAAAATAAGACACCCGCTTCCACAGTGAAGCTTCAGCCTAACCACTAAGCCATCATTCCCAAATGTTTTGACATAACCACATCTGAATAAATCAAGAAAAATAGTACATTTATATAAATCATGATGAACATAGCGAGTAAACACAAAAGAAGGGGGCATTTATACATATACCACATCCAATTCTTATATATATACATATCCAATGCCTAAACTTTGATTTTTACACACATAAATACCACTATTTTAACATTTAAAAAACCTTTTAATGCATAGTTACGGTGGCATATATCTAAAAATTGAAGTTTAGGTGTTAGATATTTAAATTCATAAGAACTGTGTGGTATACATGCTCCTAAAAGAAAATGAGGCTTCCAAACCTGGTGGCATTTTTGATCTTTGCTCTACTGCTATCTCATTGAGGGTTGCCCCTGACAACAATGTATAAGCTTCTAGTTGTGGAACTATCAATGCTTGACTGCTATGGCCCTCAACCATTCGGACTATGCAACCAAGTAGACCATTAGTGACCTCAGTGTCAACAAAGAAATCATTTGAGCAGAATAAATTTGGATTCAAATAGTAACCAGCAGAATGAAGAGGACAGTGCAGATAGTTGTCCCATATTTCATCTATTATAGACCAAAGGGGCAGGTATCTTGCTTCTTCGCCTCCAAGATTACCTTTAATTCCTTCTTTAGCTCTATCCATCGCATCATATAAGAATCCCATTGGAGCAGTATCACCTCCATCAATCTTTTGCAGAACACGAATTAGAGGAATTGTGACCCTTGTAACATCGGCAGTTGAAGCCCAGAAAAAAGGATCATTAACCAGCTCACAAATTTTTTTGCCCAGAGGTCTAGAAGCCAATTCAGAGCTGCTCCATGCTTCTGATTTGAACATATAAATCAAGTTTTCTCTTTCAGACAAAATGTTTCCCAGGGTCAGAAAATCAGAAATTGATTTCAAATTTGATTGTCGAACCAGATAGCTCCCTTGAATGCACTTCCTCATCAGCTCAAACGGTAGCAAATGACTGTAAATAAACCTTGTGATGCACTTAGCATCAAACAAAACTTTCTTCACGTGATCTAGCATTCCTATCTTCTCCAAAATAAGATTTATGCAATAATCTGCACTTACTGTCCAGAATAAAGACCTGTACTTTTCCACCAACTTCTTACCAGCAGCCTCCATGTAACATGACTTCTCATGGGCAATAACCTGAACAACATTTTGAACTCCCACCTCCTCTACAACTTTACTAAATAGCACAAACAATGCATCAGCGTTGCTGATGGCATCCGATGCATCAACAGATCTTAGGAATATTGTGCCTTGTGGACTATTTACCAGAAAACGAATCAAGCTTCTGCCCTGTTGGTCAGACCAACCATCTAAAAGGATGCTGCATCCAGTTCTTTCCCAACAAGATCTGACATTTTCAACATGTTTACACACTTCTTTTAGTTGCTCTTCAAGGATCCATCCCTTAAGCTCATCATGCCTAGGAACCCTAAACCCAAATCCACATCTAATGCTGGCATCAATCATTTTCTGAAAAGATGATAATTTGATCACATTAGGATCAATGCCCGCCTCAAAGAAGAAACAACCTATAAGCTTTGCTACATGTGAGAATGAATCGTCCTTCACTTCTTCCTTCACAATAACATCTCCATCTTCCATCTTGCTTGAAGTGCTTGAAATATGAATGCCACCAAAAGGATTTCCACTCTTATTTGACTCCATGGCATTCTTTCCCTTACCCAATGAAGCTGATTGACTTGGTCCGGCATGATCAACGATATTTTGACTCAACCCATTTCTCATTTCAGCGGTACCTTCTCCGTAACCTGATGCAGGAAAAGTGTGGGTTAGCTTTAATTGCGCACGTTTAGGGTTGCTTAAAGGAGGTGAGACATGTCTCTTTAGAGGAAGATCGGGATGGTAGATCTCCCCAACTTCCTTGAGAAGCCTCTCTTTCTTCTTCTCCAGCAACAGATCCTTCATCCGTGCCTTAACAACATCAGGGGCCCCAATACAAGCAGCTACGTCATTACCAACACCTCCCAGGTGGTGCTTCAACCGGTTGAATCCACGTACCTCTTTCCCACAATAGTTACACTGCACCCTACTCTTATCTTTGTCCATGGCCATTCCATGGGTCTCAATTGCATCTCCTGCTTCAGTGCTCATTTCTGCCTTGAATAGAAAAAAATTTACCAGGGATTGACCAACGTTGCATGCACCTTTAACCCTAAGATGTAGCATCTATCATGGATAAACTTGCTAGCATCATAAAAACCGGCATTCAGACCGAAATGCTAAACTCGTTATCACCTCCACTATTATAAAAGCCGTTTGGACAAAGGAATAGCAAGATAAATCATGAAAGAGCGACAAAGCTGAGGCAGAACTAAGTGGCGTTATCGTATGAAGCTTATCTACAACATTTGTGTCCCGGCTAAAGCGGCCTCAGAAGAAACCCTAGATACTCAACTTTCGAGCGTAAAAGTCACTCAGAACAATACAAAATACTCTCTCTCTCTCTCTCTCTATATATATATATATATGAACCACTAGGGATTCATTAAACTGCAGTACCCCAAGCTTTTGATTCGTCAAATCGCACCATTGCACACACATGAATTGAAGCGATATACAGAAGCAGAAAAAATAAGAAGTATTTTGGGTTTTCAAGGAAAGAATCAATGTGGACAAACCAACACTGAAAAGGCGACTTCCCTGTAGCTCCGCCTCCGCAATCTTTCGACCTCCGCGGTCTCCTATCAGCAAACTTCTGAAACGCACTCGGAAGAGGCGACCACCCAGGGACCGCCTGTATGTTGACTTGTTATTTCAATTGACATCGACCTCCGTCAAGCCTGACTTTTGTGATTGCAAATTTTTAAGAGGATTAATTTCATCAATTTTTCTCTTTAGATATTTTAATTTTTATATTAATATCAATTAATTTTTTTATATCACATAAAAATTATTAATTATTAATTTTTTTTTAAATGAAATGCAACTTTCAATGTAGATGAGATGACAAATATATAAAATATAAAATTTAACGGTTAATTAAATAAAAATTGATTAGTGGTGCTTATGTAATTTTATTTTATTTTTATTTTACTAAACACTTTTATATTCAAGTATAGAGATTTCTAAATATTCAAGTATAGAGATTTCTAAATTTAAGTTCTTACATATTTTATTTGCATATATTAGATATTAAATTCACTTAAACTTATAAAAAAAAGTTCATACATATAAAATTAATTTTAAATTCTTGATATAATTTAATTTTCTTAATATTTTAAATCAACAATGTGATTCGAGAGAAAATATTAAATATTTTATTAGTTGGTTTTTTAAATAATAATAATAATTAAAAAATAAATTGAATTTTAAAGATACTCATTTTTCTAAAAACTAATAATTTAGAGACTCGTTCAAGTTAAATCTAACTACAATTATCTTGACGAATTTTTTTTTTTTAATTAAGGGAAATGAAGATGAGTTTCAACATGAAAAATTAATTTTCTTTTAAAGCCGATGACGGCCCATGGACCGGCCTAACCTATTGAATGTGTGATTATTAAATTATAAATAGAAATTGGTTTCAAGCCCGACCCGAGCTCTCTGTAACTAGTCAAAGCCCGAATTAGCCCAACCCACGCACTCAAGTCTCATTCTAACATCGTATTTTTTTTATGGGGTTGTTTGGTTCCAAAGAGGATTTAAGTTAAATAGGATTTGGTAAATCAGATAAATCTAGATTTATTAAATTTAAATATCATTAAATTCAAAATAATGTGTGTTTCAGTTAATGTTCCGTTTGGAGCCGCTTTTTTCAAGCGGCGCGGCCCCAAAGCGCGATAAATTATTGTTTGGCTCCTAGCTTCGCTGTCGAACGACGTTGAAGCAGGCGAGAAGCGGGCCGCGGTATCGACCCTGTGTACCCAGCTTTCGCCACCCTGATATTTGAAATTGCTCTCGCGAAAGAAGCGCCCTAGTGTTCCGTCCCGAGCCTTCTTCTTTCGTCGTTTAGGAATAGACCCAGCCCTAGCGATCCTTCCAGCGTCGTGTCGCACCTTCTTCTTTGAAATCGTCTTCTCGCCTTCTTCTTCGTCGCAATCGGGTCGTCTCACCATCTCTACAGGAGACACGCTCCTACTTCGTCGACCATGTTTCTTCTGCTTCGTCGACCCCGTGCCTCACAAGCTCCATGAGTGGCTTCTCCGCATAACAATTTTTTTTTTCACTTTAATTGGAGAAACCAGAATTTTGAGCTATTGTTATGCGATCTCTCTTTGCACTTTTGATACGATTTAGAAACTCCTGCATGTCTAAGAACTACTTAGTTATCTCATTTTATTGAGGTTTTAAAGAATTATCTTGAGCTATTGTTATACGATCCCTCTTTACATTTTAAAAAAATTTTATTATGTTATGATGTATTGCATCTTACATTTTTTAATGATTTGTTGTTTGCGTAATATGCTTGGGTACTTTGTGTGATACAATAATTGACCATATTTTCTTCTGTAAAGTGGCTAAATGTGTGAAATTCTTTTGGCTTCAGATCTCTTTTTTGTTTTGTATGAATAACTGATAGAATTTGGAAATCACTATTAGTGTTTTATTCACATTTTACTTTAAATAATGACATAATATGATATTATGATGATCAACAAAATGACTCCAAATTTTTCTTGAGTGTATGATCTAACTTGTTTTTGTCCTCTCTGTGCCTAAAGTTTGAAACCAGAAGGATTTTTTTTCTCTGTTATTTATATACCCTCGAATTATTTACATACCACTTAATTCTTATATATATATTTATAATAGCTTAGATTTTGTTTGTTTTATTTATTGTACTCATTGTTGTTTGCTAATGTTTGTTTATGAGTCAATTACAATAGTAGCATCTAATTGATTTGATTATTGTGTATCAAGACTTTGTTTTGTTATAATAATAACATGGATAGTAAGCCTAAAAAGGTTGCTACACCCGCATTGTGGGAAAAAGATACAAAAATAATATTTTATGATCTTTGTCTTAAAGAGATTGAACGGGGAAATAGACCTACGACCGATTTCAATAAAGAAGGGTTGCAAAATATTATCAAAAATTTTAAGGAATATACAGACAAGGAATACGCAGGGTGCAAATGAAGAACAAGTGAGACCAAATGAAGAAGGAATGAAAAATTTGTAATGAATTGAAAAGGGTATCTACCGGTCTTGGTTGGGACCCAGTGAAGCGAATAGTTGAAGCACCTAAGGAATGGTGGGCTGAAAGACTTGCGGTGAGTATTGTTTGTAAACTTCTTTATTTTGTAACTTTATATTTTATTCTAATTGGGTGTTTATCAATTTTGTGTAGGTGGTGTCTGCTACAAAGAAGTTTAAGTTTTCTGGAATTAAGTCTAAATTGGAGGAGAAACTCGACCGCATGTTTGGGGGAGTGGTTGCAATGGGCAACTATACATGTAGCCCAAGCGAGACAAGGGTTCGTTGGCAATGTCGTGAATTTAGGAACTCCTGAAAGTTCAGTTGATTTCATCGACGTCCCCAGCCCATATCATAACGAATATGAAACCATTTTCCCTTCCAAATGTCTGAGAGTTATTGATAAAAGAAAATCTGGTGTTTCTTCCCTCAGAAACAAGCTATCGGAGGTGGTTTCTTGTTTTAAAGTAGAATGTCAGACTTCTCATTCAAGCACTATCGTGGATGCACTTGAAACCCTAAGTGCTATAGCTGAAATTTATGCAGATGAAGAATTGTATCTGTTCGCAGTAGAATTATTAGAGGACCAGGTCCGTAGGGATTTCTTTGTGCAGATGTCTGCCGCCCGCAGAGTGATATATATTCGACGTTTTTATGATCTTTTGAACAATTGAGATGTTTTATATTTTTCTTCACTGGAACATTTACACTGCATTATCTATTATTTTCTTTCTAGAGTTGTACTTGTGAACTCTATTGTATCTTCCTAATTATTTGGAAACATTTACACAGCGATGGAGCGATTTCAACACGCATCAGAAATAATAAGTAGATACTTGTTAATCGGATTGAGCGCACTTGTTAGTCTGTCCTCTCATGTCATCAAACCCTCAGATTATAAGTTTGAGTAGATACCCGCTGAGATATCACATGATGAGCGATATATGCCATTTTTCAAGGTATTCTCTCGGATGCATTATAGTTAATTTTGTAAGGGTATGCAATGATATGTCAAACCTAACATTTACTCATCAAGACTGTATTGGCGCGATTGATGTAACACATATTCACGCACGTTTCCCAAATAGTGATAAGGTGACATTTATCGGCCGTTTTGGTAGCCCTACCCAACATGTCATGAACGTCTACGACTTTAACGTGTGCTTCACTTTTGTTATGGTTGGTTGGGAGGGCAGCGCACATGACAGTCAAGTTTTTAAATCTGTGACACGGGATCCCAATAACAACTTTCCACATCCAACTACAGGTATGCCCGGGATTGAACTCATTGAATGAAGAATTTGAATCTCCATACTAATTGTTCGATTTATTAGGCAAATATTACTTGGTCGATGTTGGTTACTCATTGCAACGAGGGTATTTAAAGTTATTTCCTGATACGAGACATCACATACCAGACTTCGCACGTGCAAGCAACGTTACATGAGGCAAAAAGGAAATGTTTAATAAACGACATTCATCGCTAGGTGGTGCAATTGAGAAGACTTTTGGTGTTTAGAAAAAAGAAATGGTAATACTCTGTGATATGTCTCCCTACAATTTCTCCAAGCAGGTACAGATTGTCTTTGTTACAATGGTTCTCCATAATTACATAAGAAGACATCATTCCCGTAACGATATCGACTTCCATTTGACAGAAGATGATGAAGAAAATGTGTCTGCAGCAGCCTTTGAATATCGTCTAGATCAGTCTTTCACAGAAGAAGAGACTGAGGCTTTCACCGCCTTCACTGTAGATAAATTTATGGGTACATAAAGTTTTGGAAGGCCTTTTCTTTGATAGATAAATTTATGGGTACATAAAGCTTTCTTCTGTCATTGATGATTTTTAACAGTTTATTGACGTTATCCAAATGCATATACATCTGTAAAGTCAAAGGGCTGCGAAGATGGTGGGCCTTCGAAGGACGTTGCAGAGTCCGCCCTCACTGCGGTGGCTAGCCTACAGGCTGAGTTTGCAGGACTTATGCTATCAATCACTTCAAAGGAGCACTGGTCACCCGATCCGTTGCCCGTTATCGGCTCTCGATAGGAGTGAGTAGAGCGGTAGCTGCCTTCTCCCAGATCCATGAAGCAATAGGCTCGCTGGACTGGACCTTTGATGGTGTTTGTTGGTTCTTCGGAAGGAGTGTCCAGAGGTTCAGTCGTAGATCTTGTACAGAAGTTATCAGTCCACCTAGTAACCATAGGCTCAGAGGTAGCAGCCCTGTGAGCAGGGTCACCATCTTGCGAAGTGAGCTTTCCGAGGCACTATGTGAGCTAGGAGTGCTTCACAAGTTGGCTAATCTGAGTAAGTTCCATTGCTAGGCAAATTGGGTGGATCGGGTTAGGCTAGACGGAGAGATGATCCTCCAAAGGTTGAATAAGAGGAGGCATGTCTCTATTGAGGCCTTGGAGAATCTATTCATAAAACACTTTATTCGATACTTTTAATAATGTTATTTGTAATAAAACAGTCTTTAAATATATTTGAAAGAATGTTTGGTGTGAAACTTATCATTATGTGACACTTTGTTTTACGTGTCTGCCCTATAGGCATAGTAAAGGGTCGTGTTTCTTATTACTTTATGTGTTCTGATTTATTATATAATATATATAT
>JXCR01143209.1:37198-47430 GCA_002079205.1 Phalaenopsis hybrid cultivar | reverse complement strand
TGTGTGTATATATATATATATATATATATATATATATATATATAATGACTGGTTTTAAACCTATTTTATATCAACATCATTGATTTGAGATCAAATTGTCAATATTCATACGAACCATTAATGATGAGAGTAAGAAAAAAGCAACCCGAAGTGTTTGTCAATCAACTCGAAGCACTCACACTGCACCTACTTTAAAATCATTAAACATATCATTTAACTGATAGTGCTATAAAGTTTGAGATACTATAACATAATTGCTTGAATTGGTAATGGTAATTAGTAACTAATGATGGAGAGATGCCAACTTAAATTTATTTCTCGCCAACTTTGTTCCACTACACCTAACGAGTATTGTTGCTAACACTTTCCACGGAGGCAACGCACCTTAAAAAAAATTATGGGAAGCAATGGAGATAATCTGCTCATGAAGTTTAATCTTAAGGTCTATATGTAGGGCTGTAAAAACAGCTCGTTGTTCGTGAACAGTTGNATATATATATATATATATATATATATAATGACTGGTTTTAAATCTATTTTGTATCAACGCATAATTAAAATTGATTCGAGATCAAATAGTCAATATTCATATGAACCATTAATGATGAGAGTAAGAAAAGAGCAACCCAAAGTGTTTGTCAATCAACTCGAAGCACTCACACTGCACCTACTTTAAAATCATTAAACATATCATTTAACTGATAGTGCTATAAAGTTTGAGATACTATAACATAATTGCTTAAATTGGTAATGGTAATTAGTAACTAATGATGGAGAGGTGCCAACTTAAATTTATTTCTCGCCAACTTTGTTCCACTACACCTAACGCGTATTGTTGCCAACACTTTCCACGGAGGCAACGCACCTTAAAAAAAATTATGGGAATCAATGGAGATAATCTGTCTTACGTAGCTTAATCTTAGGGTCTGTCTGGGTAGCTCTGAAGCGACTGAATGATAATCTGTTGCTCAAAAAATTACAATGGCTATTTAAATTTTTTTTTTCTTTTTTTAAAGCAGTTCGCAGCTAGAAAGCTGTCACCGCACCTAGCCATGAGTGGTGGGAAAAAACAAATCTCAGCGGTAGTTTTCTGAAAAAGCTGTCCAAATGCAATTTACCCAAACAGATAAAATTACAGTACGGAACCGCACCACCTTCGCACTGTCGTCCCAAACGGACCCCTAATGTGTAGAGAGAACTATTTTCAACGTGTGAGATTGAGGCTTCGTATGGAAAGTATATTGAGTACAGTCTCGTATACATCCGTATGCAGAACTTCACTCTGTCAACAATTTCTATAACTTTTTGAGTAAGAAGAGAGTTCATCAGTAGAGGGCTGAGATAACTAGCTCTTACCTGACTGACTGCTTGCTTATCCGCATCGGGAAAAAAAGAGTATTTAGTATCACTTTCCTCACTGTCTGTTCCGTCGTTGACTCGTTCCTAATTTGAAACTTTGTCATTTAGTAAATTTTTTTTAAAAGTGAACCCCACTGAAAGAGGAAGATCAACTGCGATCTAAAACGATAAAAAATTGTCGTTTTTTGTGAAACAACTTTTGAAATCATTTAGTAGTTGCTGCTTCACCAAACGAAAGCTTTTCGCGCATCATCATTCACTTCAATGGAACAGAGCTTCACCGCCTTCTCAAATAAAGTCTCAATCAATCAAGCCATTAAAACAAATTTGAAATTTTTTAAAATATGATTGGAAGGCCAAATTGATTTTGAATCTTGCAAGCTTATAATCAAATTGAGTAGCTCCACAATATGAATCACACGGGCCCAAGTTTGCTCAATTATGACATCATTAAGGCATTCAAATGTTCACCCAATGTTTTCCGATCTAAGGGGTTCTTTTTAAGTCGTCCGATCAGAGTTGTCTGGAGTCTTTATTTATTTGCAACCTAAACTCTATAAATAAAGTTCTAGTCCCCACCTTTGCAAGCTAAGTCTGACCCTCTGCTGCCACTGACCAACTCTTGACATCGCCGCCTCTGAACAACTATAGTCGCCAACGTTGACTCTAGCCAATGCAATTGGCCAAATTCGACGGTCGTCATTGTAGGCCTACTTCGGTCACCGCCGCCGCCGACCAACTCCTATTATCATCGTCTCTGACATTTGCTTTTGTAGCCTCCTACCAATTCCGGTTGTCGCCACCGACCAACTTTGACCACCACCTGCCGGCCACTGTCGACCATCATCGATTGTCACCTGCTCCTTGCAGCAAAGTCCCTTGCAAAGTCACAATGTGTGTTGTGGAATCTCAATGTACATTGTGAAACAGTGCAACAATGCATCCCAAAGACTGTATAACAATGTATCTCAAATACAGTGCAACAATGTGTTCCGATGATTATGTCATAATGTACATTGGATAAGGTGTAATGACAACTCCCAATGATGGTGTAACAACACACCCCAAATACCGTGTAATAACATACCCCGATGAAGATATAACAACACACACTGAATACAATGTAATGACACTTCCCAAAGATGGTGTAACAATGCACCCCATATACGGTGTGATGACACAACCAATGACAATATAACAACACCCTCTAATATGATACAATGACACCTCCCAAAGACAGTGTTATGCACTTTGAAGACAATGGCTTTCTCTTCTAAAGCTTTCTCCTTGGAGCTCTCAACTCCGACCCTTGCGACCTACGAACATCATCATAACAAGTCACTATGGACACTGTGACCTACTATGACCTACATGGCTTACGACTCATGCTGCTCTAGATTTCTAATTCTATGGCTTACATGGCTTACTACAACTTATGTGGTTCACACCTTATGCAGCTCCCGACTCCGGCTTCTGCGGCCTAATGACGCCAACACAACTAACTAATACATCCTATGCGACCAACTATAACCCATTTGACTTAAAATTCAAGCAGTTATCGACTCTTTCCCCTGCGACATACGAACGTCAACGCAATTCACCACTATGGTCTAGGTGAGTAACTACGATCTACGTGGTTCATAACTCATATAGCTTTCGAATTTGACCTCTATAGCCTATGGCCATCGTCACAACTAATCACTAAGACCTATGTGGCTTACAACTTGTATAGCTCCTAACTCCTACCCTTGCTGCCTATAGACGTTATAACAGCTCCCTGTTACAGCTTATATGAACAACTATAGCCTACACAGCCCACAACTCACACAACCCCCAATACCAATATATATGATCTATTAATGTTATCACAACTTGCCACTACAATCAATTTCACCAAATATGACCTATGTGGCTCATAGTTTCTACAACTTTCAACTACACCTTTTGTATCCCACCGACGCTCTGAGGAAATCATCTGTGGCCCATACAACCAACTACTACAATGACTTTCAACTATGGTCTATATGACATGCTGACGTCACGACCACCATCTACAATATTTTCGACGGACTACTACCTCTATAAAATGCTACTACGGCCCTTACAACCTACTATCACTGAGAACCACATTTATTGCAGCCAAACTATAGCTATTAACGATAAACCACATGTGTAGATTTATATTAATCATCTTTATAACTTCATCTTCCCTATTTCAACAGAAGACTGAACCTATTTGCTCACAATTCATAGTGAAATATTTAAACAGGGCAAGCCCTCGTGGTTTTTTCCTATTTTCAAAGTTTTCCACATAAAAAGTCGAGATGTCTCATCCCACTTACTTCTTTTTAATTACCTTGAGTGTGTATTGAGTTTCCGTTTAACGCTAAGATATTAATTTATTACTCTACAATCATGAATCTTCTAACACACATCGTTAATAGTTGAGAAATCATCTTATGAGTAAATTTTTTTATCATTATATATTTTTTATTTTTATCAATATTTATTACTCCTACAATCATGAATATATGTTTTGGGATCTGCACAATATTGGGATCTTGGAACTAAGATCTGCACAATATAAAATAAAAAATAAGATCATGAATATATGTTTTGGGATCTGCACAATATTCCAATCATCCAAGATCCCAAAACATATATAAAATATAAAGCTCACCATTCATATATTTTATATGATGCGTGGGATTTTGGGATCTTGGAACTTTAATTTTATTCTAATTGCCTGATTTGGAATGACGTGATTTGAATAGTTAAATTACATTGGTTGCAATGTAATTTTATGTGTGGACTTCAATCCGAATTGGACTGAAGGGCATACCATGTTTTTTAATTAAATTGATTAATGGTAGAGAAGCTCGATTTCGCTCGATATGAACCTATACGTGTTACAGGNTTATTATTTATATTAAAATATTTATTTAAATAGAATTTAATATATATTTATTATATTTTTTTTTCACTAATTTTATTTGATTATAAGTTTTTGCAGCGTTGTAGTCAATTAAATTATTTAAAAGTAATAATCATTATATATATATATATAATTATTTCGAGCCAAAACGAGCCGTACACGAATGAACAAAACATTGTTCTTTCAGCTCGTTTATATATTAAACACAAAAAAAATTATTTCTGCTCTGCTCATTTGCTTAGCGAACGAATCGAACACGAGCTTCTTAATGAAACGAACACGAGCTATTTACGAACAAAGAGTCATTTTGACAGCGCTAAGCACAAAGCTCATAATATAAATATTTTACAATATTTCTTCCTTTTATTATTATTATGATTATTATTATTATTATTTTAACATTATTTCTTGCTTTCATTAGTGGAAATCTCATCTAATCATTCCAATATTGTGCAGATCCCAAAACACATCAAAGTAAATATAAAGCTCACCATTCATATATTTTATATGATGCGTGGGATTTTGGGGTCTTGGAACTTTAATTTTATTCTAATTGCCTGATTTGGAATGACGTGAATAATTAAATTACATTGATTGCAATGTAATTCTATGTGTGTGGACTTCAATCCGAATTGGACTGAAGGGCATACCATTTTTTTTATTAAATTTATTAATGGTGGAGAAGCTCGACCTGACTCGATATGACTCTATACGTGTTATAGGTGCTTTAAAATGTTCATCACACGTTTCAAATTCTATTTTTAGGGTTTCAGCTTTTAGGGCTAGCCTTTCTCACCGTCACTCGATATTGATTTTGTTCTTAAGTTTTGAGTGTTCTCCCTCCTTTGGCACAGTCGGCGACATTGTCCTCTACAAATTGTCATTAGCAACTGATCATTGATTATGAGCTTTATATGTATTCGAAGAAACAAAATTGTCATCTACAAAGTATTATTCTCCTCTAGAAATCGTCATTGGCAAGTCAACATTGTTTTCGAAAGTAGTATTTTTTTTAAAGAAACGAAATTCTTCTCTATTAATCGACATTACGCACTTCATATTTTTCTGGAGGACAACTATGATACAACAACAGCAACAACAACAAAGCCANAAATTGTCATCTACAAAGTATTATTCTCCTCTAGAAATCGTCATTGGCAAGTCAACATTGTTTTCGAAAGTAACATTTTTTTTAAAGAAACGACATTCTTCTCTATTAATCGACATTACACACTTCATATTTTTCTCGAGGACAACTATGATACAACAACAGCAACAACAACAAAGCCTTAATCCCACTACGTGGGGTTGGCTACATGAATCCTTTTTCTCCATTGCGTCCTATTTAGTGTCATATTTTCATTTAGTTCTAGTAAATCAAGATCATTTTTAATACAATAAGCCCAATTCTTCCTAGGTCTACCTCTGTCTTTCTTAACACAAGTCGAATCTAAAACATCTCCTATGTGTAGACCGCAATTTATCTTCAATTTACATTTCCGATCATAATGAGTTGCCCAAAATTTTCTTTTTGTGTTATAAACACATGTGTATGATATTAATTTTTTCTTTTTTGGGTGTAAAAATTGGAAGCTTTTTTTTCTTTTGTACAAACACAATTTCATTTTTTTTTCATGAATTTAACGTTGTTATATGTGCCCAATGGACTCAGTGTATGAACATATAATTTAGCACTGACATTCTAATTTTATATTTCAGAACCTATTTAGTCNAATTTTTTCTTTTTTGGGTGTAAAAATTGGAAGCTTTTTTTTCTTTTGTACAAACACAATTTCATTTTTTTTCATGAATTTAACGTTGTTATATGTGCCCAATGGACTCTGTGTATAAACATATAATTTAGCACTGACATTCTAATTTTATATTTCAGAACCTATTTAGTTTTCATTATATAATGTTCAGGATTTTTATATACCATTTTCTTCCCTTTGTCATACTTGTACATTATGTTTTTCTTGAGNTATATATATATATATATATATATATGCTATTATACGAGCCTCCAGCCACCTTTATGTGCCTAATTATTCGATAATCACCCTCACTACCGACAAACCATCCAGAGGGAGATTTGAACCCATGATCTGAGGGAAATTACGACCTTCAAAGAGGTTGTTCTATCAACATGCCACATATGACAACATATATATGTATGTATGNTATATATATATATATATATATATATAAGGTTTTAAATCTATTTTATATCAACATCATAATTAAAATTGATTTAAGATCAAATTGTCAATATTCATATGAACCATTAAAGATGAGAGTAAGAAAAAAGCAACCCAAAGTGTTTGAAGTGTTTGTCAATCAACTCGAAGCACTCACACTGCACCTACTTTAAAATCGTTAAACATATCATTTAACTGATAGTGCTATAAAGTTTGAGATACTATAACATAATTGCTTAAATTGGTAATGGTAATTAGTAACTAATGATGGAGAGGTGCCAACTTAAATTTATTTCTCGCCAACTTTTTTCCACTACACCTAACGCGTATTGTTGCTAACACTTTCCACGGAGGCAACGCACCTTAAGAAAAATTATGGGAATCAATGGAGATAATGTCTTATGAAGTTAATTTTAAGGTAGCTGTGAAACGATCGAGTGATAATCTGTTGCTAAAAAAGTTACGGTGGCTATTTAATTTTTTTTTTTAAAGTCAGTTCGCAGCGAGAAAACTGTCACCTCATCTAGCCTGGAGTGATGAGAAAACTCAAATCTCAGCGGTAGCTTTTTGAAAAAGTTGCCCAAATGCAATTTACACAAACATATAAAATTGTAGTACGGAGTCTCACCACCACCACACCGTCATCCCAAATGGAGAGAACTATTTTCAAGGTGTGAGATTGAGGCTTTGTATGGGAAAGCTTTATCATTTAGTAAATTTCTTTTAAAAGTGAACCCCACTGAAAGAAGAAGATCAACTGTGATCTAAAATGATAAAAAATTGTTGTTTTTGTGAAACAACTTTTGAAATCATTTAGTAGTTGCTGCTTCACCAAAAGAAAGCTTTCCTCGCATCGTCATTCACTTCAATGGAACGGAGCTTCACCGCCTTCTCAAATAAAGTCTCAATCAATCAAGCCATTAAAACACTTTTGAATTTTTTTAAAAATATAACTAGAAGGCCAAGTTGATTTTGAATCTTGCAAGCTTATAATCAAATTGAATAACTCAATAATATGAATTACACGGGCCCAAGATCGCTCAATTATGACATCATTTAGACATTCAAATGCCCACCCAATGTTGTTCGATCTAGGGGATTCTTTTTAAGTCGTCCGATCAAAGTGGTCTGTAGTCTTTATTTATTTGCAAACTAGACTCTATAAATAAAGCTCTAGTCCCCATCTTTGCCAGCTAAGTCCGAACCTTTGCTGCCACTGACCAACTCTTGACATCGCTGCCTCTAAACAACTATAGTCGCCAACGTTGACTCTAACCAATGTAATTGGCCAAATTCGATGGTCGTCATCATTGGCCTACTTCGGTCACCGCCGCCGCCGACCAACTCCTATTGTCATCGTCTCTGACAATTGCTTTTGTAGCCTCCTGCCAATTCCGATTGTCGCCATCGACCAACTTTGACCACCACCTGCCGGCCACTATCGACCATCATCGATTGTCACCTGCTCCTTGCAGCAAAGTCCCTTGCAAAGTCACAATGTGTGTGATGGAATCTCAATGTATATTGCGAAACGGTGCAACAATGCATCCCAAAGACTGTATGACAATGCACCTCAAATACGGTGCAATGATTATGTCATAATGTACATTGGATAAGGTGTAATGACAACTCCCAATGACGGTGTAACAACACACTCCAAATACCATGCAATAACATACCCCGATGAAGATATAACAACACACACTGAATACGATGTAATGACACTTCCCAAAAATGATGTAACAATGCACCCCATATACGGTGTGATGACACAACCGATGACAATATAACAACACCCTCTAGTACGGTACAATGACACCTCCCGAAGACAGTGTTATGCACTTTGAAGACAATGACTTTCTCTAGACTCCTAAAGCTTCCTCCTTGTAAGTCTCAACTCCGACCCTTGCGACCTACGAGCATCATCATAAAAAGTTACTATGGACACTGTGACCTACTATGACCTACATGGCTTACAACTCATGCAGCTCTAGATTCCTACTTCTATGGCCTGCGAACATCATCCTAGCTCACCACTACAGCTTATGTGGTTCACACCTTATGCAGCTCCCAACTCCGGCCTCTGCAGCCTAAGGACGTCATCACAACTAACTAATACATCCTATGCAACCAACTATAGCCCACTTGGCTTAAAACTCAATCAGTTATCGACTCTTTCCCCTGCGGCATACGAACGTCAACGCAATTCACCACTACGGTCTAGGTGAGTAACTACGATTTACGTGGTTCATAACTCATGTAGCTTTCGAATCCAACCTCTATAACCTATGGTCGTCGTCCCAACTAATCACTACGACTTATGTGGCTTACAACTTGTATAGCTCCTAACTCCTACCCTTGCAGCCTATAGACGTTATAACAGCTTCCTGTTATAGCTTATATGAACAACTATAGCCTACACAGCCCACAACTCACACAACCCCCAATACAGTATCTATGGTCTATTAACGTTATCACAACTTGCCACTACAATCTATTTGACCAAATATGACATATGTGGCTCATAGTTTCTACAACTTACAACTACACCATCTGTATCCAACCGACGCTCTGAGGAAATCATCTGTGGCCCATATAGCCAACTACTACAATGACTTTCAACTATAGCCTATACGACAAGTTGGCGTCATGACCACCATCTATAATATTCTGGACGGACTACTACCTCTATAAAATGCTACTACGGCCCTTGCAACCCACTATCACTGAGATTACATTTTTTGCAGCCAAACTATGGCTATTAACGATAAACCACAAGTGTAGATTTACAATAATCATCTTTGTAACTTCATCTTCCCTATTTCAACAAAAGACTCGACCTGTTTACTCACAATTCATAGTAGAATATTTAAACAGAGCCAGACATCGTGGTTTTTTCTTATTTTCAAAGTTTTCCACATAAAAAGTTGAGATTTCTCATCCCACGTATTTCTTTTTAATTACCTTGAGTGTATATTGAGTTTCCGTTTAATGCTAATATGTTAATTTATTACTATACCATCTTGAATCTTCTAACACACATCGTTACTAGTTGAGTAAACATCTTATGAGTAAATTTTTTTATCATTATATATATTTTATTTTTATAAAAAATATCTAATAAAAAATTTTAAATATTCAATATTGGTTTCAAATAATAAGAATAGAAATGTTTGAAAAATGTTCTTAAAATTATTTTGCGCCTTTGAAAATATTCTTACTCTGCTATTGTAATCACACGTAATAATTAATCAAGCTTAAAAAAAAAAAATGAGATTATAAGTCTTGTATTCCACGAAAACTGTCAATATTACATCCAATAAAATCAGAGTAAACATTAGGTCGCATAAAATCAGAGTAAACATTTGAATAATGCAAGGTTGACTTGAAAGTTCTGCATCATTCTATCACAACAAAAATAAATATGATGACTGCGTGTCTGGCCTCTTTATATTTGAAACATAAAAAAATTATTATTATTCGATTTGTATGAGCTGCAAAAAATCATTTTGACAACTCTAGTAATGCATGCAATCGTTAGGGGTGTAAACGAGTCGAGCTTAAGCGAGTCTAGACTCGACTTGTTAAAAAATATCATTATTCGTGTTTGACTCTTAATTATTTTGACAACTCTTATCACACAGTCGAAAGATTTTAACGGCGGGGAGAGATTTAAAACTTATTATTTATATTAAAATATTTATTTAAATAGAATTTAATATATATTTATTATATTTTTT
>JXCR01143209.1:17895-28331 GCA_002079205.1 Phalaenopsis hybrid cultivar | reverse complement strand
TATATATATATATATATATATATAATTTTTTGATGTTTTTTAAAGGTGCCAAGATTGAATTTAGGAGCCTACTCTTCATAGTAGGGATGTAAACGAGCAGAGCTTGAGCGAGCTCAAGCTTGGCTCGTGTTCGGCTCGTGTTCGAAATCGGCTCGTGAACAGTGTGTTCGTGATCGGCTCGATTAAAATATTTGTGTTCGTGTTTGGCTCGTGTTCCGCTCGAAATTGGCTCGTTAAACTTAAATTGAGAAAAATAGATGTAAAATGTGGGATTCAAACCTAGATCAAATATAAACAAAAGAATGCACTAACCACATTACCACATGAGGTGTTATGATTTAAACTTAGACATAAATATATATAATATATTATTATATAAATAATATATGTAATATATTCTTATATAAATAGTTATATAAATTTTTTATTTCGAGCTAAAACGAGCCGAACACGAGCGAACAAGGAGTTGTTTGTGTTCGGCTCGTTTATAATTCGAGTTTTAAGAATTTGTTCGTGTTCGCCTCGTTTATTTAACGAACAAGCCGAACATTAGCTGTTTGCGAACAATGAGTTTTTTTGAGAGTCCTACTTTATAGTGTGCCTGCCGTTGAGTGGCTTAAAAGAAAGAGGCCAACCTGATCACCATTGAAAGAAAAGCAGGATAAGCTGCCTTTCACAATTTGTGCAAAAAAGTATAGTCTAATTCCAGCACGAGCTTAAGCCTTTTGACCTTAATCTAAATAATTGTTGTGATAGAATACGAAAAGAATAAAAATTTAGTGGAGAGATGATAAAATAATTAATTAAAATAAAAAAAAATAAGTTTTTNTATATATATATATATATAATTATTTTCGAGCCAAAACGAACTGAACACGAACGAACAAAACATTGTTCTTTCAACTCGTTTATATATTAAGCGCAAAAAAAATTATTTATGTTCGGCTCATTTGCTTAGCGAATGAACGTACACGAGTTTCTTAATGAGACGAACACGAGTTATTCACGAACAAACAACCGTTTTGACAGCGCTGAGCACAAAGCTCCTAATATAAATATTTTACAATATTCCTTCCTTTTATTATTATTATTATTATTATTATTATTATTATTATTTAACATTATTTCTTGCTTTCATGAGTGGAAATCTCATCTAATCATACCAATATTGTGCAGATCCCAAAACACATCAAAGTAAATTAAAGCTCACCATTCATATATTTTATATGATGCGTGGGATTTTGGGGTCTTGGAACTTTAATTTTATTCTAATTGCATGATTTGGAATGCGTAAAAAATTAAATTTTCTGTCTTTCAAACTTTAGGGTAATGAGAAATACTATAAAGTTACCATTATTATGATGTCATGCAATAAAATAATTAGAATATCAGATGTTTAATATTTTATTTTAGATTATTAAAAGTTTTAAATTAGTTAATAAATTAGCAGTCTTTTGCAATGTAATTCAATTTTGTACTCCAATCCGAATTTGACAGAAGGGCATGCCATATTTTTTTTATTAAATTTATTAAAGGTGGAGAAGCTCGACCTGACTCGATATGACCCTATACGTCTTACAGGTGCTTTAAAATGTTCATCACACGTTTCAAATTCTATTTTTAGGGTTTCAGCTTTCAGGGCTAGTCTTTCTCATCGTCATTCGATATTGATTTTGTTCTTAAGTTCTGAGTGTTCACCTTCCTTTGGCACAGTCGCTGACATTGCCCTCTACAAATTGTCATCAGCAACTGATCATTGATTATGAGCGTTATATGTATTCGAAGAAACAAAATTGTCATCTACAAATTATTATTCTCCTCTAGAAATCGTCATTGGCAAGTCGACATTGTTTTCGAAAGTAATATTTTTTTTAAAGAAACGACATTCTTCTCCATTAATCGACATTACACACTTCATTTTTTTCTTAGGCATGAATTTTATATCATAATGTGTCACCTAAACTTATTAATTTGTCTTAAAAGCACATGTATCTGATATTATTTTTTTATGCAATTTTGAAGCCTGTTTTCTTTTGTATAACGACTATTTCTTATTTTTATAAATTTTTTTTAAGTGAACATTCTTCTACTCAATAGACTCGATTTATGAACATATAATTTATCCGTGACATTCTAATTTTGAACCTATTTGGTCTTCATTATATGATGTTCCTGTTCAGGGATTTTAAATACTATTTCGTTCAATACAAAATGGTTGTTCCTCATTTTTTTTTTAAGTACAACCATTTTATAGTCTNATTCTAATTTTGAACCTATTTGGTCTTCATTATATGATGTTCCTGTTCAGGGATTTTAAATACTATTTCGTTAACTACAAAATGGTTGTTCCTCATATTTTTTTTAAGTACAACCATTTTATAATCCACAGTTTGTCTTGAGTTTAAATTTTTTATAATAATGTGTTGCCCATACTTGCTATGTTTTTGTTAAAAGCACATGTAACTGATATTAATTACTTTATTTTTTTTTTTGTAAATTGAAAGCCTTTTTTTCTTCAGAACAACCACTATTTTCTCTTTTTTTTTTCTTAAATACAACATTGTTCTGCTCACTAGACTCAAATTATGAACATATAATTTAGTCATAACATTCTAATTTTGTATCTTAGAACCTGTTTAGTCTTCATTATATGATGCTTAAGAGTTTTACATTCTATTTCATTCACCACAACATGGTTGTACTTCATATTTTCTATGAGTACAATCATGATGCAATCCACAGTTTATCTTGGGTTTAAAATTTTGATCATAGTATGATGCCCAAGCTTGCTATATTTTGGTTAAAAATACATGTAATTGATATTAATTAATTTTTTGGCCTAAGTCTATGGAGCTTTTTTCTTCAGCACAATCACTATTGCTTCATTTTTTATCTAGAATACAATATTATTATGTTCACTGAACTCAGTCTATGAACATATAATCTTGCCATGACATTTTAATTTTATATTTTAGAACATGTTTAGTCTTCATTATATGATGTTTAAGGATTTTATATACTATTTCATTAACTACAACATGGTTGTACTTTATATTTTCCTTGAGTATAACCATGTTGTAGTTTAGTCTTTGTCCTGGGTTTAAAATTCTAATCATAATGTGTTGCCCAAACTTGTTATATTTTAGTTAAAAACACATTTAGCTAATATTATTACTCTTTAGGGTTATTTTGAAGCATTTATTCTTCAGCACAACCATTGTTTCTTCATTTTTTTCTTGACTATAACATTTTTCTGCTCATTTGACCAAGTCTAAGAACATATAATCTAGCCTTGATATTCTATTTAATATTTTAGAACCTATTTAGCTTTCATTATATGATGTCCAAAGATTTTACATACTATTTACTACACTACAACATAGTTGTACTTCATATGTTCTNGTCTACAGTTTGTCTTGAGTTTAAATTTTTTATAATAATGTGTTGCCCATACTTGCTATGTTTTTGTTAAAAACACATGTAACTGATATTAATTACCTTTTTTTGTAATTTAGTATCTTTTTTTTTCTCCGGTACAACCACTATTTCAACCTTTTTTTCCTGAGTACAACATTGCTCTGCTCGCTAGACTCGATTGATGAACATATAATTTAGCCCTAACATTCTAATTTTGTATATAGAACATGTTTAGTCTTCATTATATGATGCTTAGAAAGTTTACATATTGTTTCATTCAATTCAACATGGTTGTACTGCATAGTTTCTTTGAGCACAATCATGCTGCAGTCCACAATTTATCTTGGGTTTATGATTTTGTTCATAATATACTGCTCAAGCTTGCTCTATTTTGGTTAAAAATACATGTAATTGATATTAGTTATTTTTTTGGACTGACTATGAAGTTTTTTTTTTCTTTAGGACAATCACTGTTGCTTCATTTTTTTTTCTTGAATACAATATTATTATGTTCATTGAATTCAGTCGACGAACATATAATCTTGCCATGACATTTTGATTTTATATTTTAGAACATGTTTAGTCTTCATTATATGATGTTTAAAGATTTTATATACTATTTCATTAATTACAACATGGTTGTACTTTATATTTTCATTGAGTATAACCATGTAGTAGTCTAGAGTTTGTCAAGGGTTTAAAGTTCTAATCATAGTGTGTTGCCCACACTTGTTATAGTTTAGTTAAAAACACATTTAGCTGATATTATTACTTTTTAGAGTAATTTGGAAGCTTTTTTTTCTTTAGCACAACCATTGTTACTTCATTTTCTCTTGACTACAATAATATTATGCACATTGGACTAAGTCTATGAACATATAATCTAGTCTGATATTCTATTTAATATTTCAGAACCTATTTAGTTTTCATTATATGATGTCTAAAGATTTTACACATTATTTACTACATTATAACGTAGTTTTACTTCATATTTTCTTTAAGTACAACGATGTTGCAATCCATAGTTTGCATTAGGTTTAAATTTCAGATCTTCATGTGTTGCCTCAGTTTACTATATTTTGGTTAAAAACATAAGTTGCTAATATTAATTACTGTTTTGCATAATTTGGAGGATATTTTTTCAACACAATCACTATTTCTTCATTTTGAATCAGCAGCAAGTAAGTTCCATTCGGTAGCGGCTAGCGAGCTCTGCGTAGGAGTTGTAAAATTTTTAATTAAGTCTGCTCCATCCTGCAAATTAAGTCTTCTGGAGAAGGACTCGAGGTGCCTTTGCCACGAGGGTAATGCCTTCCAAGGGTGGAAAGATGCGGATACTTCACACCCTTGGCTTCGTGACTGCTCTTTTGAATGATTGATGTTGAAGCGGGATGCTCCATTGTTGAAAGAGTTATGTCTGGTGGCCATGCATCATATCTCACAAGTTATTCAATGGTGGGATTGTCTGCTTCCTATAGACGACGTCAAACTGATGCATGTAAGAGAATTCACAAGGTAGAGTGATTAACTCATGTCTTAGTGTTGCACGAGAACCCAACATACTCTCGGCTAAAAGAAATGATGTGCAAAAACACTAGAAGATTTTTTTTGTGTAAAACCGTAAAGGGGAAAAAAACATAGAGTAGAGCCTAGTTGAAGGAATCAACTATAAATTGGTGATAACATATATAGCCCAAAGCCCCACGTCCTAGAAATGTATATATAATCTTCTTAGCTACAACATCGATTTGCGGATCAACTTGTCACCCTACGGTAGGGAGGATTGCAACAGAGAGTAATAATCAATGCTTAAATGCACTATATTCAGGGTCAACACGTCCGTGATGATGCGACAGTTTGTAGATTGTTTTGTTTGAAGATTCATTGTAAGGAGAGGGCGAAGGTTGATGTTGATCGGTGGCTATCAGTGAGTGGTGGTTGACGATTGTAGGAGTCGGAGGTGTTCGCCTGATCATTGGTGTAAAAGTGATGTTGTACGTCAGTTCCTTTTCCAAGCTTCAGTCTTTTTTATGTTTCAAGCTCCAAGTGTCCTCTCAAGAGAGAGGTCAATCTCTATTTATAGTTTCTTGGTTGCATCAAATGAAGAAATTCAAACAACTATGATCAGACGACTCAGAGAGCTTCCCTTCATTTAATGGTATTTGATAAACATTCGAGTGTCTTAATGATGCCGGAATTTAGTGATCTTAAGCTCGTTAGATTTGTCATGCTAAAAAGCTCGGTTTGATTATAAGATCGCCAGATTCAACGTTTGTTTAATCTTCTAATTATGCTCGAAAAGTTTCTAAAAGTGGTTTAAATGGCTTGATAGAAGCTTGCTTTAGTTCAGATTGTACCAATTTTGGTACCATTGGATGTGTCTCGTTAATTCGGTCAGCTTGATTATATGTTTACTGAAATCGAAACTCTTTCTGACTTTAATTCGTAGTTTAAAACCCCCATCTCATTCAAAATTATTTTGTTAGAAATAGGGCCATCTTCCAAATAACTTGCATTATCGTGTTCGGTTTGCTTCAAATTTATTTTTTTCATTTTTATTCCTGCTTGACTAGAAATTAACTCGAATAATTTAAAATATAATAACAATAATTTTTTTAAATATAACATAAAAATATTATAATATTATTATTTAATTAATTTGAGCAAAATAAATAGAGCACAATTGAATGCTCTTGTTGGACTCATTTATCAATTGAGCTTAGAAGTCAATTCGTATTGGACACATTTGTTCAACCAACCAATCGAATATAAGCGATTGCTTTTCTTACAACTCTATTTAGCAATTAGCACACGCCACTCCGCCGACGAGATCCCCCAAAGATTCTTTGGCCTCCATGGTGGCCCACCAGCATAGCTTTAATTATGCAGCTCTGTTGACCATCTAACACTAATTGTCAACCTCAAGCCCTCCAACAAGTCCACAATTCCACTGCCTTTTTTTTAAAAAATCTTTTTGATAGTTAATTAAAATATTACTGATAATTGCTTTCAATTTTTTTGTTAAGTAGATTTTGTTTTTCAAATGAAAATATTTTGTAGATGAGAAACTATGTTAAGAAATATTATATATTTTAAAAATAAATTGAATATGTGATTTATGATCTTTTTTAGGCTGTTACACTTGTTTGAAGTAGTTGTGAAGGTGTATGAAAAATCTACTGCTTTTATATTAGATAGTTCAGTCATGTTGCAGTTGTTTCTGAAATAAAGAACGTAATACGCTTATATATATGTGATAGTTGGACGTTACCTTTTCAAAATTAACTTAAACTGAACAATATAAATATATTTCATAAATTCTAAAAAAATTAAAAGCCTAAAATACTATATAAGAAGTTATACATTATAATAGAAACAAGTAATTTTATCATAATGTTGATTTTAATGTCCAAACAATCAAGTCTATTGGAAAATTTTCTTTTCAAAGCTATTCTCTAGGCATGATCCCTAACTGAAATGAACTCTTCGAAGTTGTGAGTGCATCTAAAAAAACCACAATCATCAACTGATCTACTTTTAGGACAACTATAATATCTTGTTCCATAACGGGCTTATTGTTGTGTTGCATGCAGCATTGTAAAGCACAATTGCAGTTGACAACTTTAAGTGTTGTAGAAGTCCTTGAACTCAAATTTCCTGCGAAAAGTTACAAGAAAAAAATGAGGGCTCAAAGGCAATATAGAGAGCTAAATAGTTTGTCACTATAAGAAGACAAAAAACACATAAAATAGGGGCTCTTAGTTTCTTTAAAGCACTTCCTACCAAACTCATGTCAGAAAGCATAACAATTAAAAGGTCATCTTGAAGAACCTCTATGGTCATAAGACTTAGAAAGCATAACAATTAAAAGGTCTTAATGCAATTAATACCAAACTCGTATATGTTTGAAAGTATAACAACATAAATGTCATCCAGAAAAACCACAGAACTCACATTACTCATCATTGACCTCCAACAAAAAAAGAAAGAAAGAAAGAAAGAAACATGAAATCAATTCATAACCAGACAATATCACATGTTATTTTGTTCAATTACATAAAGACATAAAAGTAATTATCTATTAAGTAAAACAGAATGTTTAAAACATACAACAAAATTAAAATAATGGTATAATTTGGGATGCGTTTTGTAAAATGGAATAATATCAAGCTATGTGATTTGTTTTTTATTTATTCTTTNAATTAAAATAATGGTATAATTTGGGATGTGATTTGTAAAATGGAATAATATCAAGCTATGTGATTTGTTTTTTTTAATTTATTCTTTATTTATTTTTATTTTAGATTTGCATTTAAGTAAATATAATATTTAATTAATCATTCAATCATATTGATTCTAAAATAAATTTAACAATTATAAAATTCAGCTTGATCAATTTTAACTTAANTTTAGAATTGCATTTAAGTAAATATAATATTTAATTAATCATTCAATCATATTGATTCTTAAATAAATTTAACGATTATAAAATTCAGCTTGATCAATTTTAACTTAGAATGTTCCTACATATTTATTTTAAAAATTTTACATGCATATTAAACAATTTTCATGTATTTACATATTTAATGCCTTAAGTTGCATATTTATATTTATATTTATATCACATTGGTATCATAAACCTACACATGAAAAGATTTTATTATTATTATTTTTTGGAATAATGAGAGCCACATCAAGTTGTCATTGATTAATTGACAATTATAATCTCCTCAAAGAAGCAAAAATTGAAAAAAATATATTCATGAAACATAAACTGTATAAAACAATAAGAAATGACCTAAAGCTAATAAAAAACCACCAAAGAAAACAAGGAGCACATTAATACCCTAGCCCATAAGGAGGTTCCATCTAGAGTCATTCAACTGCAAGTATATCAAGGCCAATATATAAAAAATCTCATGTGTGTAATCCATCAAATATAGACATAAGAAGTCCAAAATACCATAGTATATACATGAAAATATATAAGACAATACTTCATCATATGCATAATTGTAAAATGGATAAGGGTTTCTTCAGCCAAGTTTGAAGACACAAAGACATCACAACAAATAATTAGAATATATAGGGCGCCATACTAGCAAGAATTTAAAAAATGTCCAAAATTTCTTGATAAAAAAATAGTGGATAATGGTTCAGATGTTGGTAAGCATCATAGCTCTAAAATACAAAATAAGATTTGCATCTAGAAGTAAAACTGAGAGCCCACATGGAATGAAAATATCCTCAAAATAGTGATGAAGATGCCATATCATTTGAAGGCATATACATTCCAAAAACATAATGAAAAAAAGGCAATTTTGGCATCCCACCAGTAAGCAAATGAATGTAAAAAAGAGAGTCAGTCAAATGAAGTAAAATTAAAGTGCAGTATCTATAATGGATGTATAAAAATCAAGTGTAATATCTATAAAACAGAAAAAATCACAAATAGCAAGTTGTGTACATAATAAAAGAATCCTAAAAAGAGACCATTTGGGTAAAGCTATGACATAAACAACATAGGAAGTAAGCCAAAACACAATTCAAGTCCTAAAAAATATGCAATAACTAGACATGAAAAAATATGCCTCTAATGCAAGTATAATATTTGTAAATATGCAGCCTAGTTGCATAGCGCAAAAAAAAAAAGGAGCAATATATAATAAACAGAAGCAACCCCATGAAAGAAATCAAATTCTAAAAGCATCCAAAATGAAAGCTCAAACTTACGTTTATGACAACCAACTATTCAAGGAGAACTAGCCAAAATAGACAAAAAAAACTAGATTTAATAACAGTATAGAGAGGGAGAGGTAATTAGAAGAGGGATTTCCTCTCAAATATGCCACTTCTTGCTTTTTAAATGGATGATAAAGATAATTTTATGTATAATTATCTCCATTTCATTTTTTAAAAAGTTATTAAAGTGACATTTTTTATATGATGTTAAAGATTTGAGTGCAATGCAAAATAACAAAAAACTTTGATAAAATATTTAAAAGTTTATATCAACTAAATTAATCAGTATCTACATAACTATTTATTTTTATATCCCAAAACCAGATCTTGCCTCCATTCCATGAAACCAAATCCAAGCTTGACTTTTTGTGTATTGGTATACATTGGTGGTATATGCAACACAAGGGATTTTGTGGTGACTCTAATATATTTAAATTTATGAAAATGTTATGAAATTAGGTATAATATATATTTTTTTAATTCTGCTATAATTATCTCTATTATAAAAATATTACCCCTCCAAATTCAAGATAATTTCTATTACCTTCTTCTACTTAATAATCTTTTTTTCCGACATTGAGCATACGTTTTATTTGCACATCTAAGACTTCTTATACACAACTAATTTTCCAAATACAAAAGATGTTGCATAAATAAAAATATTTAATACATATTTGCACATTAGGAATGAGCTTATTAAAGGAATAGAAATATAGAGAAATTATCTTAAAAGAGGAGATGAAAATACAAAGCCCCATACAATTCTTCCACTCAATAAACAAAGAAAGAAAAAAAAAAAAATCCTCCACCATGAAGATGGGACAACCTCCCCTATTTATAAGTTTGGATCAGCCTCTACCCACCATGGGTGGATATACGAGTGGCTACACTGAAAGAGATAAATACATCAAAGTAGGATTATTATGTAGCTATGAGTGGAGCATATTGCACAAGATAGGGAGGAGTTGATGATGTGGCTTAGACTTATGGAATTAACTAGACAAACTAATTTGTCAAACTAACTAAGCAACTTAATTGAGAAATTGGCCAAGTCAATACTTGAAGTATTTTATAATCGGGTCGGTTGAACTCGGTTGGGCTATTTTGTCGAATTGTTTTACCGAGTTGATGGCACTCTATCTCTCCGCCTTATGCTTTCTTGAATGTATTTCAATATTTTGATTAGATCATATGCCTGCGTTGTCGCATACTTTGAACTTGTCATTAGGACTTCTTAGGTTATACAATCTCTCTCTCTCTCTCTCTCTCTCTCTCTC
>JXCR01143209.1:6973-17451 GCA_002079205.1 Phalaenopsis hybrid cultivar | reverse complement strand
AAATGCCCCAAAAGAAAAATGCTCCTTAAATTTTTATCTCCCCCCTTACATCTACTAATTTTGCAGGAAGGGATTCCTCTTTACAGCACTGGTGACTAGTGGGGTTGGTTTTCTCAGTACATTTTCCCCAAATTACATTGCTTTAGTTATCCTTCGTTTTTTTGTTGGTGTTGGATTGGGAGGAGGACCTGTTCTTTTTTCCTGGTGTCTTGAGTTTGTTCCTGCTCCAAATAGAGGTGCTTGGATGTCGGCATTTTCTATTTTCTGGAGTGTTGGCACAATCTTGGAGGCTGCTCTTGCATGGGTATGGTTCCTTTCCAACACCAAGAAACTTCTTTCGATAATTTTTTTATTATTTTTCTTTAATAGATTAATACTTGTAGATCAGCATAAGCTTTTTTCCATGGTATTATAAAAAAGTGGTTAAATCAGATAACCTGTTTGCAGCTACGAGAGATTTCTAATTTTGCTTGGGACTCTTTGGGAAGCATATCTTTTAGCCTTTTGTTTTAATTTTCTTTAGTTGTTCTGTTGAAGAAGTGGCATTTATTTACTCCACGTGAGCAAAGTAGAGCTGTGATGTCACAGCTTCAATGCATTGTGAGAAACTCCATGTGAGAAATGGGAGGCTGGCTGCTCTCCACTCTTTTTTGGATTTTCAAAGATGAGCACCATGCTGGTTTTATTGGTTTGAGATAGAAAATGTAAAACCAATATATAACGTTGACTCAAAAGCATTTAATTTTGCTTTGGCTTATCAATTTTATGGATACCCTTTAGATTAACAGTCTAGTGGTGTTGACCTTAGTTATTCTTGATTNTTGTTTCTATTGTAAATGCTTTATTGATTCTGATAAATAGATCTAGCTTTGTGAATAATTTTGCATTTTAAGGTAATAATTTTCCAAAATAATTGTTCCATCGTTCTTTGTAAATTTGCTTCCTCATGTGCTAAATCATGTTTGAGAATCTAGGCTTGCAAAAGATAGATGGAGCTTTAATTTAATACATGTAAAAAGTTATAGGTGATTTTTGGATATAGTTTCAACTTGCTAATGTTCAAGGAAACAGTTGGGTACTTTTGCAAAACACCTGTATATGGGTTTTTTTATGTTGTCTTCAAGATGATGTATTTGTTGGGAAATCAAGCTTTATACAAAAAGTTATAAAGAGAAGTTGATGGGTGGAAGGGCAACAAGTTCCAAATAAAATAAAGTTCATACCTGTTAAATGTACCAAAAAATAATACTTTCGATTTTTTTGAATGTAAGTTTTCTAAAACAGGATCCTCACCTATTTTCTGTCAGAGAAGGGAAATCGGAGAAGAAAAGTTTGGGTTTCTATCTTAGCAAAAAATAGTAATCCATTTTTAAAATCCTTAATAGTAAGAATTGCTTCACAGACAGGTCACTAAAAGCTTTGTTTGCTTCAATAACTTGCATTCTGTTAAGCTTAAGGTTGATAATGACTTTGGTCATTACCATACCTTTTCCCACTTTATTTGAGTGGCTGCTGGGGTTGTGAGCTTCTGTCTTTAATAAGTGAGGGTTAAAGAAAAGATAAAGTTATTGCAGTCCACTTCTATTCATGCGCAAAAAAAAAAAAACTGTGTGATGATAAAGGTGCAGATGGGAACATTGGGTTTTTCCTTATGGTAGATACCTTACAACTTTGTCGATGAAGAGAAACATGCTTGTGGATTCTCTAATATATTGTTCTGAATTTGATTCTGAATGATTATCACTTCTTAACTGTTCTAGTTTTCTCAAAGAGACAAAGAAAGGGAATATTTTCGTACATGCCACTCAATTCCCATTTATTTACATTTCTAACAACTAAACTTCAATTTTAGCATACATATCACCTTACCTAGGCTTGAAAAGGTGTATTTCTCTTTTTAAAAGTCAAAATGGTGGTATTTTTTATGTGATTTGAAAGATTTTGGTGGTATAAATGTAAAACATGAAGTTTAGGTGTTAGATATGTAAATACATTGGAATTTGAATTGGGTGGCATGCATGTAAATGCCCCAAAAGAAAAATGCTCCTTAAATTTTTATCTCCCCCCTTACATCTACTAATNAAGAATTTACTAATCACATTGCCACATGATGTGTTATGATTTAAACTTAGACATAAATATATATAATATATTTTCATATAAATAATATATGTAATATATTGTTATATAATTTTTTTTATTTTGAACTAAAACGAGCCGAACACAAGCGAACAAGGATTTGTTCATGTTCGGCTCGTTTATAATTCGAGCTTTAAAAAATTGTTCGTGTTCGACTCGTTTACTTAACGAACGAGTCGAACACGAGCTATTCGCGAACAAAGATCTTTTTTGACAACCCTATTTTATAGTGTGCCTGCCGTTGAGTGGCTTCAAAGAAAGAGGCCAACCTGATCACCATCGAAAGAAAAGCAGGATAAGCTGCCTTTCACAAATTGTGCAAAAAAGTTTAGTCTAATTCCAGCCCGAGCTTAAGCTTTTTGACCATAATCTAAATAATTGTTGTAATATAATACGAAAAGAATAAAAATTTAGTGGAGAGATGATAAAATAATTAATTAAAATAAAAAATATATAAGTTTTTAAAATAATTTTAGTAAATTTGTAAATCAAAACTTAAAATTTATCAAAATTTAAAATTTATTATATTTAAAGCATTTTTAATTTTAATAATTTTCGAACAAATTATTTCACAATCCAGCTGAATAGGGACTGGCTTAAATTTGAATACTTATGAAACTAGGGTCAAGATTCATTGTTCGAGTTGAACTCAAATCGACTCATGAATTAAGCCGACTGAATTACAAAATTGCTTATGAAGGCTTTAAAACATTTAATTTAAGATGTTGTTTAATTTATATCATATTTATTATGTAAATATTTTATTCTATTAAAAGCCAAAATTTATTATGTTTTTTTCCCTAATGTTTTATTCAAAATATATGTTTTTGATGCATGTTGAAAATTTTGCTCATTTTTTATTTTAGTTTGAGAAATTATGATCCTTTTATTTATAGGTTAAATAAATCAATTTGATTGAAATCATGCATTTTTAGGTATTTTTCTTATAAATATAGCAACGAAGTTTCTTAGTTTTATATGCAACTCTTTTTTGTTTGAGAAACTATCTATTTGCAATACGCNTTTCTGAATATTGAAAAGGAGGTCGCCGCTCTGCTCCCGAGGATGTAGGCATCTTTGCCGAACCTCGTTAAAATCTCTGTGTTCTTCTGGATTGTGTCGATTACTGTTTTTCTTCGCCCTAATTTTCTCAACAATACGTTGTGGGTTAGACGGGATACACACACACAGAGAGAGAGAGAGAGAGAGAGAGAGAGATTGGGAACTAGGCCCGCACTATTTATATTATCTAGCGCCCTATTAACATATCTTAGAGAGAGAGAGAGAGAGAGAGATTGGGAACTAGGTCTGCACTATTTCTAGCGCCCCTTTTAACGAATCTTATTGGATGCTTAATGGAGTCCAGAGTAAGATTGGGAACTAGGCCTGCTAGAATAAGTTAAGACAAACTAGGATGAGGGACAAGACCTTGTAAGATGAGGAAGATGAGGAAAGATTCTGATTGGGTTTAAGTGAGACCAATGAGGATTAAAGTGGAGGATGAGTAGGAATAACAACAAGTTCAACTTAGAATCAGATGAAGCTGGGTAAGGTCAGGGATGAGACCAATTAGAATTAGGTGTTATAAATATGTAAGAGTGACTTTAAAATCAAGAAATCATTGAATATCTTTTCTTTCTTCATTGTTGTGGCTAGCCTAACTACCAAACACTCTTAAATTAACCTTCTTTTGTATTCTTTAATAAATTTGTAGAGATATCCATGCCCTTGTCTGGAGAGTTGTGCATAATGAATAACCAAATTATTGATGCACGACATTGGTTTTTGACCTTGTCCTTAGCCATCATGTTGGTTTTGCATCATGTCACATACTCATGTTATCACCCACCTTATATAGAAGGGAGAGGATGACACCCTTATATAGTTTTCATGAGACTAATTTCAAAATCAATTTTTTGAGATTTTGTTCCAAAAGTTTGAAACCTAATTTTCTAACACCAATTTACTAGCTCTAGGAATATAACCTCTGACCCTTACATTTCTCTAAATCATGAGAAATATATACTTTTAATACTACCTTCCCACTCGCCTTTCAATTATATATACTTCAAGCTTTTGCTTTTCTTATTGCAAAGAGATTGACATAATAAGCCCTTTTCACGATCATTCTCTCAAAATGTAGCAAGGAAGGGTCAACTTCCTATCATATTGTCCCTAAATTTTATGTAGGAGTATTTTCGTACTTCAGGAGACAGGCTTTGACTGTCTAATTATGAGGACTTTATCTTAAGAGGATTTCATTATCATCATAAGTTGTTAACTCATTAAGCGAACAACTCAACATAACCACCATTTCATCTATTAACACTTCAATTCTATAACTCAAGTCATTTTGTAATTCATGTTCATCATTCTTATTAACACCATTCCAATCTATGTTAGTACTACACAAGCCACCAACTTTTGAAATTACTTTATTATTTATTATGCCATACTAACTTGATGAGTCATTGTTAGGTGATAACCTTATCAATATAATGATGATTATGATATATTTTAAGACATTGTGTGATGATGATTTTTCTTTGACCTGTGAAGTTATTTACCGCTAATTTCTACTTTTTAATCATTAATTTCTTACCTATGCACTAGCTCACTTTCCCACCAGCTCACAAGCATCCTGTGCGTCCACTGATTTTTCTTGGCTCTTTCATATTATTATTATTATTATAGAGTTAAAACTGACATGAAATGGTGATGACAAACATACAATTAGAAAAATGTTGATTGTTCCATGTATAGTTAGGTTGGTCCTTCTTTAGGTGATTGAGATGACATAAGTTATATATAGTTGACAAGGTGGCATAAGAGAGTTCTATAGGTGATTGAAGTGATCATGACGTATATTCACCTAGAGTAGAAGTAGATAACCTAATAATGATGAATGAGATGATGTAATAAGATCATAAAATTGAGAAATATTTAATCAATATAATCTTTTTTTTAGAGATTACATGGGCTAATGGTGGGGATAATGTGGTATTTTAAGTTCAATGAGTCTATTAAAGACTGTTGAGCTTTTCCTCTTTCTTGAGATGGAGATTACACAACTTAAAAGCAACATAAAAAGATTTTTGATGTAGTTGAAGGTGGATAAAATCAACCTTATTCTGAAAGATTTGAGTAAAACAAAGCAAAGCTTAAAATCTAAGGATAAAGCGTTAAAAATTTCAAGTGGTAGTTAAAACTTTAGAATTATCTCACAATCAAAATGTTCAAGATGTTCCAGAAGGCTAGAGTTGAGAGACAACTATAAATTTTGAGAGAATATTTTAATCATTTTTTAATTATACCATAATTTTTCTTATTCTTATAATATGTATGAACTAGATCATGCACTTGCCTAATCATGCATTAATTGGATGATTCAAACAATGGGCTTATTTGATTGACTAGCTTAAGCTAAGGCATCTACAGGATATGATATCACTCATTAACATAGTCTCCTACCAAAGAATCCAACTTAACATATGCACGCCAAAAACACATCAAAACTACTCTAGAAGAGATCCAATGAACATAAGGACAAATGAGTATGACTAAGGAGGGCCCATAAGTGGAAGTTCAAGGGTCCACAAGTGGAAGGCAAAAAGATTTCATTCGAAAGACTCAAAGGTTCAAAAGAGGAATGTCAAAGGACTTGGTTAACTAAATACAACCCCTGAATCGGGGCTAGAGGCCAACCGAATGCATGCCATCCAAACCAAAGACCAATTCCAATTGAGCTGAGTAGAGTCACCAAATAGCCTCTTGCCACAACCCGACACAAAGGAAGAGACCGTCATCACCAATCATCTCACAAACACCCTTGGAATTTCTCATCAAAAGTCGAGAACTGGTCATAACATAAATAAAAAGAGCATCCTGAAAATCACATGATCAAGGAGTAAGCTACCTATCAGATTACAGTGATTTAATCTTTGTATGATAGCCTTGCCTTACTTCGTCGACCAGAGTTCCTTGTCCAAGAATTAATACTGCATAGCCAGACTAGCATAATTGTTGAGCTAAGTCGGGCAGATCAAGCCAAGTTCAACCAACAAAAACACCGTTCAAAGCCAACCGACTTCCCTGATTCAACGTATTCAAACAAATTGGTCTTAATTGAGCCAAGGCTAGCTGATCTCAATCGATCAAGGGTAGATGATACTTGCAAAATACCCAAAATATTATGTAACAAAGACATTAAATTTGAGAAAAATATGAAACTTCATATATTGTTCTCCTTCTATAAATAAGAGAATCACTTCCTTAGAAAAAGCTAATCAATGATTACTATTACTGATGTGTGCTATAATATTCGTGACAGTAGAGCAACAAATCATCGTCTTAGCGTGAAGCGAAGATTCAAGACACACTTATAAAAGAAAAAAGTGACTAATAATGACATTAGAAATTTTTATGTGGAAAACCTGGAAAGAAAAGAAGTTATGGGGCCTGACAGAGTTGAAGAGTTCCCTATATGAAGATGATTATAATTGCAACCACTTGTCCCACGAGCGGAAAATGGTTACTATGTTTCCCAATTTACAACATTAATGTGCTCATGAATTTATTACTAGGAACGAGCATAGACCGATAACGACTGAAGTCTTTTGGTTGGTGGTGGTCAACGGTGGTTGGCGGTGATCGACGGCAGTTGACGGTGGTCGAAAGAGGTCAGTGATGGTCGACGACAGTCAACAGTGATTGAAAATAGTCGACGGTGGTTGACGAAGGTGAGTGGTGGTCAACGAAGATAAGCGAAAGTCGATGACGGTCTGCGGTGGTCGACGAAGGTCAGTGGTGGTCGACGATGGTCTGAAGTGGTGGTGTTGGACTTCAGCTCATTCTCAAAGCTTCAAGCTCTTCATCAGATCTCAAACTCTCTTTCCCTCATGAGAGGGGTAGGGCTTCATTTATAATGTTCTAGGTGTAATTAATGTAAAAATATGAACCACTTTGCTCGGGCAGTCAGAAAAATTTTCTTCAATTAAATGATGTTTGATGGACATTTAAGTGCCTTAACGATGTCAAAATTGAGTAATCTTGGGCTAGTTGGATTGGTCTTGTCGAGACGCTCGATTCGACTATAGCCTTGCTAGATTCGACATCTTTTTGACCTTCTAAATATCCTCGTAAATCTTTCAAAAGTTGTTTAATGTCTTGATAGAGCCTCGATTTGACTCGGATTGGACCAATTTTGATATCATTGGACCCGTCTCATTAAGACGATCAATTTAACTGTAAGTTAGGTGAAATCATACATCTAGACGATTTTTATGAAATTGAAGTATAAAACGACAAGAAACATTGTCATCATCTCAATTTCAGCGCAAGCAAAAAATTCTTTTTAATACGTCTCACATCAAAATCTTTTAAAGTAAATATATTTAATATTCAAAATATTCAGATCATATATTTGATTATTTATGTCTTATCTAAATTTGTAAGAAACAAAATAGTATATTTATAAATTTCGTTTTTATTTTTTTTACATTAAATTTAAAATCTAAAAAATATTTATAATAATTTTGATGCTAAAATTATAAATTTTATTAAAATCTAATTATTTACAAACATATGACATAAAAAGGGCATTCACATTCCAAATGACATCAATCTCCGTTTTGCTTTCTTCAACAGCTATGCAGTCACACGCGCCAGACGGCACAAGGTATCATGTAACCGTCTGTATAGCCGCTTTTGTAGCCTGGGTTAGTCCGTGTAGTTAACATTTCCGGCCATAAGGCGCCCTTTTCGTCACTGCTTCTCCTATAGGCTACCATGGCGATGACAACACTAATAAATACCGATGGAGTTGGCTCAGCTCCATAGCTCGAGAGAGAACTGTGCAGTATTTTGCTAAATCTGGCAGCTCTAACTACAATCATCGCGGTTGCAGGATTATTTCTTACACTTGCAGGGTTTGTTCTTTCATGCAAATGTGATTTTGACATCCCTTTCTGGATTTCATGTGGAATTTGCTCTTCCTCTGTTTTTTCTTTTAGATTGTCAAACATTTTGATGATATCTCCTAAAAAATGGCGTAAGCCAATCTCCGCACCCTTACAGAATTATGTATCAGAGAAGTAAAATGTAAATTTCATCAATTGTCAGAGTTTTTATCGGAATATTCATGGATCAATGAGAAGTTTCAAGGTCGAGAAGGGAATGAGAGATGAAATTTGGTGTTCTCACCGGCTCTGAATCCATGCATGTTAATGGAGCTGCTTGATTTTCATGTGTTTTGTTAATTTGCATTGGTGTGATACTGATGCATAGGTTGAAGTAAACCAATCTGAATGGTGAAGTTTTATTGATTTTAGTTGTGTTTTTGTAGATGGGAGAAGTGGCGGAGACGTATACTGTAGATGATGCCCTGATTTCCCTTGGATTTGGGAAGTTCCAAACCCTGGTGCTTATTTATTCTGGAGTGGCTTATGCTGCAGAAGCAATGGAAGTGATGATTCTATCTTTTATTGGTTCAGCTGTTCAATCAAAGTGGAATCTTTCTCCTCATGAGAAGAGTCTTATTTCAAGTGTTGTTTTTGCTGGCATGCTTGTGGGAGCGTATTCTTGGGGTGTAATTTCTGACAACTATGGAAGGAGGCAAGTCATTATTTTACACCTTGCAAAGCTAGAATTTCTTCATTTTGTTTCTATTGTAAATGCTTTATTGATTCTGATAAATAGATCTAGCTTTGTGAATAATTTTGCATTTTAAGTTAATAATTTTCCAAAATAATTGTGCCATTGTTCTTTGTAAATTTGCTTCCTCATGTGCTAAATCATGTGTGAGAATCTAGGCTTGCAAAAGATAGATACAGCTTTAATTTAATATATGTAAAAAGTTATAGGTGATTTTTGGATATAGTTTCAACTTGCTAATGTTCAAGGAAACAGTTGGGTACTTTTGCAAAACACCTGTATATGGGTTTTTTTATGTTGTCTTCAAGATGATGTATTTGTTGGGAAATCAGGCTTTATACAAAAAGTTATAAAGAGAAGTTGATGGGTCNGATGATGTATTTGTTGGGAAATCAAGCTTTATACAAAAAGTTATAAAGAGAAGTTGATGGGTGGAAGGGCAAGAAGTTCCAAATAAATTAAAGTTCTTACCTGTTAACTGTATCAAAAAATAATACTTTGCGATTTTTTTTAATGTAAGTTTTCTAAAACAGGATCTTCACCTATTTTTTGTCGGAGAAGGGAAATCGGAGAAGAAAAGTTTGGATTTCTATCTTAGCAAAAAATAGTAATCCATTTTTAAAATACTTAATAGTGAGAATTGCTTCACAGACAGGTCACTAAAAGCTTTGTTTGCTTCAATAACTTGCATTCTGTTAAGCTTAAGGTTGATAATGACTTTGGTCATTACCATACCTTTTCCCACTTTATTTGAGTGGCTGCTGGGGTTGTGAGCTTCTGTCTTTAATAAGTGAGGGTTAAAGAAAATATAAAGTTATTGCAGTCCACTTCTATTCATGCGCAAAAAAAGTTTTTTGCGTGATGATAAAGGGGCAGCTGGGAACATTGGGTTTTTCCTTATGGTAGATACCTTACAACTATGTCGATGAAGAGAAACATGCATGTGGATTCTCTAATATATTGCTCTGAATTTGATTCTGAATGATTATCACTTCTTAACCGTTCTAGTTTTCTCAAAGAGACAAAGAAAGGGAATATTTTCGTACATGCCACTCAATTCCCATTTATTTACATTTCTAACAACTAAACTTCAATTTTAGCATACATATCACCTTACCTAGGCTTGAAAAGGTGTATTTCTCTTTTTAAAAGTCAAAATGGTGGTATTTTTTATGTGATTTGAAAGATTTTGGTGGTATAAATGTAAAACATGAAGTTTAGGTGTTAGATATGTAAATACATTGGAATTTGAATTGGGTGGCATGCATGTAAATGCCCCAAAAGAAAAATGCTCCTTAAATTTTTATCTCCCCCCTTACATCTACTAATTTTGCAGGAAGGGATTCCTCTTTACAGCACTGGTGACTAGTGGGGTTGGTTTTCTCAGTACATTTTCCCCAAATTACATTGCTTTAGTTATCCTTCGTTTTTTTGTTGGTGTTGGATTGGGAGGAGGACCTGTTCTTTTTTCCTGGTGTCTTGAGTTTGTTCCTGCTCCAAATAGAGGTGCTTGGATGTCGGCATTTTCTATTTTCTGGAGTGTTGGCACAATCTTGGAGGCAGCTCTTGCATGGGTATGGTTCCTTTCCAACACCAAGAAACTTCTTTCGATAATTTTTTTATTATTTTTCTTTAATAGATTAATACTTGTAGATCAGCATAAGCTTTTTTCCATGGTATTATAAAAA
>JXCR01143208.1:59151-113941 GCA_002079205.1 Phalaenopsis hybrid cultivar | reverse complement strand
AAGCATGATAATAGCCTGTGTTTCTATCACCATCAATGAATCTTGTGACAACAGCTTTTTGTTTCAGAAAACATTCAGTAAAATTGGTTTGCATTAACAGCTCCTCACTTGCTTTGTGCAGTTCAGCTTCAGAATTCAAGCCCATTTGGAAATTCTTTTCCATTTTGATAATATTACTTTGAGCATTGGTCAGATTCTCATTAATATTACCAAATTTTTCCCAATTCCACTTCTTGAGATGAGCAGCTACCTTTTTTTGCAGAATCCACAATTTAACCCAGGGATTAGAGTTCCCTTCAGCCTTCCAAACCTTACCAACTTCCTCAACAAACTGAGGGTGGAGAGTCCACATGTTTTGAAATCTGAAAGGAGCATTTTTTGGCTTTTCAGCATTTTGGATAGTACATAACAAAGGTCTATGGTCAGACCCTGCCATAGCCAGATGAGTGATGATAGTGCAAGGGAAGGTCTGAATCCATTTAGAGTTCCCCAACAATCTATCCAGCCTCTCCCACATTTTACCTCTTCTCCAAGTGAAATCAAGCCCTTGGTACCGCAAAGCAAACAACTCAGCCTCAGAGAGAAAGTCATTGAATCTGTTTAATGCAGAGATAGTGGGAGGTCTACTACCTGTTGTTTCATCAAGAGAGGAAAGACAATTAAGATCACCCCCCAAAATCCAAAAGGAGTTTACAGCTTGTCCAATCAGAATCAGCTCATTCCATAAGGTGGCTTGGTTGCTGGCAAGGTAACTGGCATAAATAAAGGTGGCATAGCCTTCTTGAGCTCCAATATAGAATTGTATGTGAATAAACTGAGAATGATCTATCAAAATAGACTAATGTAATTCAGCTCTAGCAAAGAGCCAAATTTTGTTATTGGAGTTAGAAAAATGATCAAATTGAGGGAACTTTTTTTGAATTTTTTGGGAACATTTAGTAACTAAAGGTTCAAGAATGGCAAAACACCAAACTTTATGGGCTCTCACTAGATATTTTAATCTCTTAAGAGATGAGGGGTGAGAAATACCCCTAATGTTCCAAACAAGAAAGTTAATCATTGAGAGAAGGTCCTCCCTTTCCCCATGGTCCATAGATGATCCAAAGTAATTGGGCCCTCCAAAGGTTGTTTAATTTCTACCTTGCCTTTTTTCTTTTTACTGCTTCTTTGAACTTGCCAATCTTCAGTCAGGACATCAGTCAAACTGTCAATTCTCTGATCTTCAATTCTAGTTGGATTTATATTGATTAAGCTGTCATCACTCATAATATTTCCCTTCAAATTACTGTTAATGCCATTGGCTGCCTCTAGCTCCACAACACTACTATTGGGATTCATCCCAGTAGTATTAACCACAACATCAGCTGTTTCAACTACTGACACAACCATTCCATCTGATTCTACTGGTTTAGACCTCTTGCTGAGCCCTGCAGTTTTCCTGTTTGATGGAGGGTGTAGTCTATAACACCTTTCCACATTATGACCAAACATTTTACAATGTTGACAATAAATTGGCTTTTGTTCCATTACAATTTGCTGCCAAAAGCCTTCTTCAGGAGTACCAATCCAAACCCTTTCTATATCAGGTAGGGAGATGTCCCTTTCAACCAAGACTCTAGCACCAGCAGGTCTAGCCATATTAAAGGTAGGGACATCAATTTTCAGTGGGCAGCCCAGCACCCTACTGATGCTGAAAAGAACATTTTGATGAAAGTACTGAATGGGTAGGTTGGGAAATTTAAACCAAATGGGAACTACAGGGGGTTCCTTTGAGGGATCAAAATCAGGTGTCCACTTCATTAACTTCATTGGAACACCATTAATAAGTAGAGTTTGTTTGGCAAAAACCCTTGCAAAGTCCTCTTCATTAAATAATGAAATTAGTAGGTGCCTTCCATCAATTAGACCCAGCCTCCAAGCACCTATTAATTTCAAATCCCCAAAGAATTTCCTTACCAAATCCATCTTTGGATGGCCAAACTGGAATTTGCCAACCAGAGTGAATTTAACTATTTCATTGAGCTCATTAATTTCTTGTGGGGAGAAGATAATCCCAGGTTCCCCATCTTTTACACCTACAGGATTAACAAATGGGCACACACCCCTTCCAGCAGCAGCATCATGTAAATATTGAGGGAAAACCAGGTGTTCAAAGGATTTAGGCACATCCAAGACACTACCCACAACTTCAGCAAAGGTGGCCTTACTCCATTGAGCATTGGTATCCACATCAATGGGGTAGGCCATGAGGGCAAACGGAATAAAAAACAAAAGGCAGGGGAAGAGAGAAAACCCTCCAACAGCAAAGACCAAAACCCAACCAGAAGAGAGAAATAAATTTAAACCTTCAAAAAGATATCAACCAGAAACTGAAAGCCAGGAAAAACCAGCAAGGAAAGGGAAGGCCCCAGGAAAACCAAGAAGCAAACAGCAAATCAATGGAACAGTAATACAAAACTGAAACCACAACTTCCCAAACAACAAACAAAGCCACCAACCCCAGGGAGATCTTAAAGAAGCAAGCTTCACACAAGTCCAAAGCACTTCCAAGCAGCTCCATCACAGCCAAAGCCCTAATAGAGCACAGCAACCAGCCGCCACCATCTTCATTATGACATATATATATATATATATACACACACACACACACACACACACACACACTTAATGCCAAAATCTTGATGTGGTATTTTATGAATAAAAATGTTAAGCACTTAATGTTAGGATTTTACGCAAGTATACGTATCGTTATCAAATAATATAAGAATTTCTATTTATGCCCCAAATACCGATCCCATGAGGAAGGTTTAAATTTGAAATGATAAATTAACTAGGAAATTCATAGAAATTAAATGAAATTACTGTCACTAATTTTGGAATGTTTGAGATGCTATCAGAACTAAATTATTAACTACTATCAAAATTTAAATGCAAAGTTTAAACAGTAACTACTAAACTATGTTTATGTGATGAGGTTTTCTAATATGAAAAATCATCTTTTCCACTACAATTAGTTTTTGATAATATGAGATGAGATAAATGGTTTAATTATGTATTATGCCAAATAGGAGTAATTTTAATTTTCTACTCTGATTCATTGTTATAGAAAATCATTGGCTAATCTCAAGTTTAGTCCCTAACTGTGGCTATGCTAGGAGGATACTGGCTCTCACTCCAGAGCTCCCACTTCCCTTATCCTGAAGGTTAACTCTTGATTTAGCTCTTAAGCACTAAGACCGAATTGGGGATTTTAGTCTGCCACCATAAAAATCTCCAATTCTACACAAAAAAATGTATATTTCTCTATTTATTTGCACTTAATTCCATGAACAAAATACTCCTTCATGGAATTAAATTTGATTCTCACTCTTTTGTAGAACTCATACTCCATTTCCCGGATCATATGTTTCACAACATATTTTAACAATTCAATTGGTCAGATCAAAAAGTAAATTAAGAACGAAATTGAAAAACCATCACAATTTATTTTATATTTTAACATTGGCACATCCAAATTATCTCTTTATTTCATCATATCTCAGAGTAGGGAGAAAGATAAATGAACCATCACAATTTATTTTATATTTTAACATTGGCACATCCAAATTATCTCTTCATTTCACCATAGCTAAGTAGGAGAAAGATAAAGAAAACTACTCGGACTTCATGAGAAAGATACAACAAAACACACATTTCATATATAAAAGAAAGTTCATAAAAAAACAATCAACAAACAACACTTATCTTAAACTATTTCTGAAAGAAAATCCCTTGTAGCCTCTCTTAGGAAATGTAGGAAGAAGAAATCTCTCACTTCTCTCCCTCTCCAACATTCTTAGAGAAGTGAGTGGAAAGCAGTTGAAGGGTGTGAAGGAGAGCGAAGGGAGCTCTTTTCTGATCAATTTTGGCTCTAAATAGAGCCTAATGTCGATTTTCCAATAGGTGCATCCAAAAACTCTTTAAAGACGTCCAAATTCATCGAATCTTCTAAAAATAGGGCTCGCACCGGCATTGGCACCATCAACGCTTATGTTAGTACTGTCGGCACAAGTAGTCATTTAATTAATCTGTGCTCTCTGTCAAATTGCATAATCGGCGCCCATTATGGTACCGTCGGTGCTGAGCATTTCTTCTAAAGCTCCATTTTGACTCCAAATTCTATTTTTTTTTTCTTCCTTTTTGCTTCAAGTCTTAAAAATCAACAACCTACAATAAAATATGAAAAATACCTTTCTTTAAAGTGCAATATCACAAAAAATGAGTATAAAATATGGGTATAAAAATGTATATATTTTTGGTGTATCAGATAGGCTTGATATTTAAACCCGTTTAATGAGAATTAGAAAAGAGGAACATGATTAATTCATGAATACCCTTAAACACTACAAGCCTAACTTTTTTGGTGGGTACAAGATTCTTAATGTCTTGTGTTTGCCCTAAGGGTACCCATTCACAAAACTCTTAAGTAAAATATCAAGTGATTGTTTGACTACCCCATTCTCGGGATGATTAAAATATTGAGGTTCAGTGAGCAATAGTTTAGTTTAATCAACCAAATCTTAATTTAATATTTATGATTAACTGAACAAAATAATAAGTTCAAATGGACTCAAAAAATTTCAAAAGGTTTCAAAAGTTGTTCTGGGTTATCCCTCGAACACTTTTATTGTCTTTTGGATATTCTAAAGGACATGAGAACTTATTATACTTTGATCCAGAAAATCTTCCATTAGAACTTCAGGGACCCACCAAGTTATGCGTCAAGACCTGATAATTTACCTAAATCAATAAAAATACCCTACACTACTTATCCGATTTTAATTAACCCAATGCTCAACAATTTGAGTCTTCTTTTAGGTATTTAAATCCATGTAAAAAATTAGAAATATTTATTTTTGCCGCATATGGATCATCGGGCTTGCGTAAGTCTGAGGTCTAGGTGGCTAGGCCAAGAACAATAATGCTAATGTGTGCTAAAATGAGGGATACGATGTGGGATTTAGAATAGTATCTCCTACCTTAAGGATATTTAATAAAAGGAGATTATTAGGAAAAATGATACTATTCGACGACTCTTAAGAAGATGATTTTCACCAATACTCTTAGGTCAGTTGTAATCCTAGCTCGATATAAGTAATTGACCTTTAGACTGCACCATTCTATAAAAAAATGCTTTAAACAAAAATCTTTTTTGCATGATAAAGTAAATTTTATATGCATGAAAATTGAATTAGAAATGAAAATTTGTAAAGGTCCATGGTTAATCACTTGGAGTGAGTTTAAAACTTCTCTTCATAGATTTTTGGGTTGGTAGCTCTTACTTAAGGTCAGGAAGCACACAGTCTAGCTTTGAGCCCCCACCTCTACTCATGTCTTTCACCTAGTTTTTGTCTTTCATATGTGACTACGGGTTTTCTTTTACTCGGACTTTGCTACGACTCAATTTCCAACTTTTCCATACCAGATGCCTGTTTACTTTCTTGCACTTTATTTAATTTATGCAAATATACTCTACTTTATGATGCTAACCATGCAGTAGGAGTAGCGAGAATATGACATGCACGCATTTATATTTTATGCACTACAATTTTATTTTTTTACTTTATAGAATTTTCTACCAGCATTTATTTACTTTAAATGCAAAACACACCATATTTTCAAAATTAAACAAAATTTTTCAAAACAAAAAAAACAACAATTTCATAACACGTTCTCTTAAATTTACCGGAGTCTCTCAAATGAGTTAACCAACAGTTGCTAAAGAGATCTCCCTTATTTAAATGAGCTTAGCAACTCAGTTAGACTAAATAAATTCAAGAGAAAATAGTGGTATCAGAACAAGGAAATCGTGGGATCCTAACCGGTGTCGTTCTAATCAACTTCAACCCCCCAAAATGCTTAATAACAAAACTTGTCACTTGAAATATACCTAGTAAAACCTTTTGAACCTTAGACTTTAGGACTACTACTACGACAAGGAGCTCGGAGCTAACTCCGTGGGCAACATGACAAGGATGTACGAGTGAACAACTTTGAGAGAGCATGCAGATCTACAACAAATTCTTTTTCTTAGAATTAAATAACAAGTCATAGGATTTTAAGGTTATTTGCCTAGTACAACATAAATCCTCACCTTATCTTTAGACCTTCACACTATAATGTTATGCAATTTAGGCCTTAACTCACCTTAGGCTCCAAGGTTGTCGTTTGTTACAAAATAAATCCTCATATCTTCCAGGCTATTTATATGATTGTTTCATGCAAATGTAAGCCCTAATTAATAAAATTGGCAGGATAAATCTTTTGGTACAATTTCAAGACTCCTATGGAAGCTGTCGGTCACCAAAATGGAAATCCTGATACCCGCTTNCATGTTGAACATTAAAAGTAGTACAAAAAGTTCCAATGGAGGGGTCCCCTTACAAAAGGAGGGTGACCAATCCTCAAAAAAAGCCTACATGAGTGTAATACAACTAAATAAAGAGAAAATGGGAGAATCCCCAGAAAACTAAAGCTCTTTTAGTTGACTAGGCTTGAATCTGAGGTGAGGAGTCTCCAGCTTATCACCATGAAGCAGGGCAAGAGGGGTGGGAGGCTTTGTATCAACTGAAATGAAGTTAGCATAGATTCCTTGTCTGGCAAGCCAATTTGCAGGTTGGTTTCCTTCTCTATAAATGAAAGACATTTGAACTGTGAGCTTCTTGTAAAGGTTGCCAATTTTCTATTTCCATTGCATATGGTGCCAAGAGGATAGCTGCTCTGTGGTAAGTAAGGTGTTCAACTGTAAAGAGTCTACCTCAATCCACAATTTGTGCCATGTTGCTTTCTGTGCAAAGGTAAGGGCCCAGTAAACAGCAATGAGCTCAGCTTCAAGAGCATCATTGGCCACTGTGGGAGCATGAAAGAATAACATACATTTGCTGGAGGAATTTTTGAAACCCACCCCTGCACCCCATTTAGAGAAGCTACCATCAGTGTTAATTTTTATGGTTTGAAAATTTGGAGGTTGCCAAATGAAAGTCTCAATCTTGTTGTGACTATTGATAACACTTGTCTGAGGCAGGCTGATGTTAGGGAAGTTCTTGAGCTGGATCAGCTTGTTTAAATAAGAAACACAATTTCTAGTCACCTTGTTGTGTTGAATAATCATGTCTTCATGTTTGCTCAAGTTCCTACACATCCACAACAACTAGGCCACAATAAAAGGAATAGATTCACCTTGTTTAGTTTTCCAGCTATGCCATCCATCTTTGCGACTAGACTAGTCCTTGTCCAAGTTCTCACCTTTAATCTTAGTAAGGAGTGCTTTCCATACCTCTTGAGCAAACTCATAATTAAAAAATAGGTGGTTATTATTCTCTTCAGATTTCAGTCAGAGATAACATCTAGAAGGCCCTCTTAATCCCTTACANAGCTTATCACCATGAAGTAGGAGGGCAAGAGGGGTGGGAGGCCTTGTATCAACTGAAATGGAGTTAGCATAACTCCTTGTCTGGCAAGCTAATTTGTAGGTTGGTTTCCTTCTCTGTAAATGAAAGACATTTGAACTGTGAACTTCTTGTAAAGGTTGCCAATTTTCTGTTTCCATTGTATATGGTGCCAAGAGGATAGCTGCTTTGTGGTAAGTAAGGTGGTCAGCTGTAAAGAGTTTACCTCAATCCACAATTTGTGCCATGTTGCTTTCAATGCAAAGGTAAGGGCCAAGAAAACAGCAATGAGCTCAGCTTCAAGAGCATCATTGGCCACTGTAGGAGCATGAAAGAATAACATACATTTGATGGAGGAATTTCTGAAACCCCCCCACCTCTGCACCCCATTTAGAGAAGCTACCGTCAGTGTTAATTTTCATGGTTTGAAAATCTGGAGGTTGCCAAATGACAGTCTCAATCTTGTTGTGACTATTGATAACACTGGTCTGAGGCAGGTTGATGTTAGGGAAGTTCTTGAGTTGGATCAGCTTGTTTAAATAAGAAACATAGTTTCTATNTGTTAATTTTCATGGTTTGAAAATCTGGAGGTTGCCAAATGACAGTCTCAATCTTGTTGTGACTATTGATAAGAATGGTCTGAGGCAGGCTGATGTTAGAAAAGTTCTTGAGCTGGATCAACTTGTTTATATATGAAACACATTTTCTAGTCACCTTGTTGTGTTGAATAATCATGTCTTCATGTTTGCTGCTATTCCGACACATCCACAAGAACCATGCCACAATAAAAGGAATAGACTCACCTTGTTTACTTTTCCAGCTATGCCATCCATCTTTGAGACTAGACCAGTCCTTCTCCAAGTTCTCACCTTTAATCTTAGTAAGGAGTGCTTTCCATACCTCTTGAGTAAACTCACAATTAAAAAACAGGTGATTATTATTCTCTTCAGATTTCAGACAGAGATAGCATCTAGAAGGCCCTCTTAATCGCTTAAGTTTAAGAATATCATCAATTGGCAAAAGGTTGTTCAAGAATCTCCAACAAAAGAAGGATATGGAGGGGGATAGATATATGTTCCTAATGGCTTCACCCCAATTGACTTTATCCCATCCACATTGTTTAGCATAGATAGCTTTTGTCAAGCTTTGATTAGCATAGCTATGCCATATAATCTTATCTTTTCTGCCTTTATCAAACACAATCTTAGTGACTTGAGATAGGTGAGGCTCATGTAGAATGATATGGAGGTTAGAAATAGCCCAGGAGTCCCCATCCCGAAGATCACAGACTGAGAGTTGAGGGTTAAAATCTGAAAGGGGGGCCCCAAGCCAGTCCTTAGGACACAAATGGTAAAGTCAAAAGCTCACTTTGCCATTCCCCAAATCCCATGTGTACATGTCTTCAGCAAGACCTCTAATTTTAAGCATATTAGTCTAGATTCTGGAGTCCCCCAGCTTCTTGGTAATAAGAGAAGGATGTTGGCCCTTGCAATACTTTCCATTCATGAACTTGGCCCACAGAGAAGTTTGTGTTCTGAAGTGAATCCACATCTTAGAGACCCTTGAATCCCAGCCCACCTGCTGCTATTGGCTTAGCTACCTTCTGCCATGAAGCCCAGTGGAGCTGCTGTCTTTGACCTGCCCATAATAATCTGTTGAATACTCTCTCCAAATGAATTTAGATGCTTTTCTTAAGGTAGTTTGTTTGAAGAATATAGGATGGGAATGTAATTAAGATGCTTCTAAGGAGAGTAACTTTACCCCCAATTGACAGGAAAGAATGAGACCAGCTGGATAAAGTTTTTNTCATCAGTTGGCAAAAGGTTGTTGAAGAATCTCCAACAAAAGAAGGATATGGAAGGGGATAGATATCTGTTCTAAATGGCTTCACCCCAATTGACTTTATTCCATCTACATAGTTTAGCATAGATAGCTTTTGTCAAGCTTTGATTAGGATAGCTATGCCATATAATCCTGTCTTTTTTGCATTTATTAAACACAATCTTAGTGACTTGAGATAGGTGAGGCTCATGTAGAATGAATTGGAGCTTAGAAACAGCCCAGAAGTCCCCATCCCAAAGATCACAGACTGAGAGTTGAGGGTTAAAATCTGAAGGGGGGGCAAGCCAGTCCTTAGGGCACCAGTGGTCAAGCCAAAAGCTCACTTTGCCATTCCCCAAATCCCATGTGTACATGTCTTCAGCAAGATCTCTAATTTTAAGCATATTAGTTCAGATTCTGGAGTCCCCCAGCTTTTTGGTAATAAGGGAAGGGTGTTGGCCCTTGCAATACTTTCCATTCATGAACTTGGGCCACAGGGAAGTTTGTGTTTTGAAGTGAATCCACATCTTACAAAAATTAATCTGTGTGACTTGTTGGAGACCCTTGAATCCTAGTCTACCTGCTGCTATTGGTTTAGCTACCTTCTGCCATGAAGCCCAGTGGAGCTGCTGTCTTTGGCCTACCCATAAGACTCTGTTGAATACTCTCTCCAACTGAATTTGGATGCTTTTCTTAAGGTAGTTGGTTTGACGAATATAGGAGGGGAAGGTAGTTAAGATGCTTCTAAGGAGAGTAACTCTACCCCCATTTGACATGAAAGAATGAGACCAGCTGGATAAAGTTTTTTGTATTTTCTAAAATACCTCATCAAATTGGGTCATTTTAGATCTCCCCCATGTGAGTTGGACCCCTAAATATTTCACAGGGTCCTTAGCAATAGAGAAGCCAGTGTAGTTTGAGACCCAATGCTTGCAATTGGAAGAAGCCCTCTTGTTGAATATAAGTTGGCATTTAGTAGGGCAGAACTCCATAACAAAATATTTCTAAAATTGTTGTAAACATTTATAGACTTTCTTAACTGCAATATTTTGGACATTTGATAATATCATGATATCATCAGCATACATGTGGTGGGAAAATAGCTATATTGAATTTGTGATGAAATCTGGAGTTCTGTTGGTTGAGGATGTTCCTGTCAAGCATTCTAGAGAAGTAATCCATAACAATTATAAAGATAGTGGGAGAGAGTGGGTCACCTTGTTTGAGCCCTCTGGTAACAGTGAAAGAACCATAGGGTTGGCCATCGATAAAGATGGAGTGATTGCTATTTTTAAGCCACCTTTAGATGAGTTTTCTGAATTCTAGTTGAAAACCTCTAGCTGCAAAAATCCCTAAGATGAAATTCCAGTCAATGGTGTCATAAGCCTTTTTAATATCTAATTTGTAAATTAGGTTACGCCCTCTACTGATTTTATCTAAGTACAGAATGAGTTCTTGTGCCAACAACACATTATCATTAATGGACCTTCCTTTAGTGAAAGCAGTTTGGTTTGGACAAATAATCCTGTCAAGATGGGGTTGAAGTCTTCTGACTACGATCTTACTTATAAGTTTGCTTATGACCGATGTAAGGTTGATAGGCCTGTAATATTCCCAAGTCTTCTGCAAATCTCCTTTAGGGGTTAGCACAATAGAAGTGTCTCCAAAATAGCTTGGGAGATTGACCCCTCTGAAGAAGCTCTTGATTGCCTCTATTACCTCCTTTTTAATAATGTGCCAGGATTTTTTATAGAAGTCAGTAGTAAAGCCATCAAAGCCAGCTGCTTTAGAGCTGTCAATTGTGTTCAAGGCTTCCAAAATTTCCTCATCTGAAGGGAGTTTAGTGAGATTGAGCTGACTAGTGTAAGTTGATTCTTGAGTAAAGTAGTCTTCATAATCAATAATGAGAACAGCAGAAGAGTTCAGGAGGGAGCTGTAGTACTTAACATCATCCTTAGCTATAAGTTCATTATCATTAAGCCATCTGCCCTCAGTAGAATAAATGGAGTGTATGGTATTGCACTTTCTCTTGTAACTTATGTAAGCATGGTAGAACTTAGTGTTTCTGTCCCCTTCAATAAGAATGATAATAGAAGCTCTCTGTCTAAGTAGCATATCTTGGATGTCAATAGCTTTATTCAAATTAGTCTGGGCAGTAAGCAACTCAGTTTCAATGGCAGTATTATTCTGAACAGCAGCCTCAAGTCTCTTAACTTCCTTCTCAGCAGATAAGGCATTGGAAAAAACATTTCCAAAAGTCTCCCAACCCCACTTCCTCAAAGCTTTGCTGGTTTTCTGATGAAGAAAGCTGAGCTTAATTAAAGGATCATTATGATCAATTCCCATCCAATTAGAAGCAACACAGTTGATGAAAAGGGGGTAGGTAGACCACATATTTAGGTATTTGAAAGGTGGGTGGAGTATTATAGTAATTGATGAAGTTATGGATATAAGGAGTGGTCTATGATCTGAACCAGTGAGGGTTAGGTGGGTACAAAAGTATGGAGGCAGTGTTTCTGCCAGTGATCATTTACTAACATCCTGTCAATTCTTTCCCACAGGGGACCCCACTTTCAAATGAATTTAGGACCTTGGTATCCCAAGTCAAACAAACCAGCCTGCTGAATTTGATCATTAAAGTAAGTCATTTGGGATAGGTTGGGAGGTATCCCTCCAGATTTTTTAGCTACATTATAGATACAATTGAAATCTACACCTACTATCCATGGAGAGTTCATATTAGTGTTGATGAGATGTAAGCCCTCCCAAAGCTCATGTTTATCAACTTTTAGACTTCCAACATAAATAAATGTAGCATACTCCAGATGGCCTTGTACAAGAATTGATAGGTGTATGAGCTGTGGATGATCCATTATAATGCTCCAATGTATTTCTTTCCTACAAAAGAACCAAATTTTATTATTTTTGTTGGCATAGTGAGAAAAACCAAGGAATTTATTAATAATTCGTTGTGAGTTTTGCTGAACCATAGGTTCAAGTATTGCAAAGCACCACAGTTTATATTTTTTGTTAAGATAAATCAGTCTTCTTAGAGACTGAGGATGGGCAATGCCCCTTATATTCCAACACAAGATATTAATCATTGAAGGGATTGTAATGGGGAGAAGGCTGAGATCTTGATCTGGTCCTTCCTCTAGAAGAAGGAGGTCCTCCCATCTTCAAAGCTTCTGTGTACTCATTATTTCCATCCCTTAATTTCTGAACTTCTGACAAAACCTTTTTCTTCTTCTTAGATTTTTGTGTTTGCCATTCCTCTTCCTTTAGGTGTTTCATCTCAGCTATGTCTTTCTTCTCAGAAGCTTCTATAACTGGAGTAGCTTTCGGGTTGATCTCCTTGGATTTCACAACCTCATCTAATGGAATAGATAGAGGTGTTATAAAATTTATTTGGTTCTCCTCGTCCCTGATTTGTCTAGGGGACATATTAGTGGGATTAGTGGAGCCAAAAGGAGCTGTAGAGCTTCTGGGTGTATCCAACATGTCTTCAAAATTCTTAGTTGGAGAGGGTTCCACACCAACTGTAATTTATGGGGGAGTAGGCTGAGTATTCCTTTCCTGAGTTGCCACAGTCTTCTTTGGGGGAGGGTGAAGCCTGAATCATCTATCCTTGGTGTGTCCAAACATCCTGCAGTGATGAAAGTAGTATGGTTTCTGTTCTAACACCACTTTCTGCCAGAATCCCTTTTTGTCATTAGTAATCCAATACCTTTTGATTTCAAGGAGGGTTACAACTCTTTTAATAAGAATTCTAGCTAGGGCAGGTCTAGCTTTATTGTATGTAGGATTATACACCTTCATAGGTCTCCCTATTGCACTTGCAATATTAAATAAAGCATTGAGATTAAAATACTAAATTGGGAGGCCAGGTAATTTAAACCATAGGGGAACTATAGGAGGTTCCTTACTAGGGTCAAAATTAAGATCCCACTTTAGAATTTTCATGGTGGTGCCTCCAATTTGATGAGCTTGTTTTGTAAATAGTCTAGCATAGTCTTCCTCCCCTGAGAGCTGTATGAGAAGATGTCTTCCATATAGTATTCTAATCTGCCAATCTCCATTGAATTTTAAAGAAGCAAAGTAATTCCTAACAAAGTCCATTTTGGGGTGGCTAAGAAGAAATTTTCCCACTAAGGTAAATTTTACTTGATCATTTAGGTTATGAATTTCTTGAGTGAGAAATAAACAGCCGATTCTCCTTCCTTAGTACCTAAAGGATGAATGCAAGGGCTGTTACCCTTCCTAGCAGCTATGTCATTGAATTTCTGTGGAATGACTAAGGGTTCAGGATCACAGAGGGAGGCAGCTGATTTGCCAACCCCCGCAGCATAAGTGGCCTTAGCCCACTGAACATCAGTTTCAATATCAATTGAGGTAGCCATAAACCCCAAAAAACACATGCTTAAAACAACAGCACCAGCAAACCACAAGGAAAGATTTAAAAAGTCTTTGTGTGGTCTACCTAGACCAAACCACATAGTTAGGTCCAAACCAGCAGAACCCAGCACCAAAAGGGGAAAAAGGATTCCACCACCAAAGCCAGAAGAAGCTGGTCAAAACTAGAAGAAACCAGAAGAACAGAGAAAGTAGGCCAAAAACCAGAAGACACCAATGGAACAGTAAATCCCACCAAATTCTTAGAAATAATAGAGTGAGAAGCTTACTCCCAAGGCAATAAGAGACAGAAAATAGCTCCCTTAAGAAGAAAGTTGCAACACCTTCCACTGAAACCACCCCAACAACACTTCATCCTGCCAGAAACCCTAGCAGAGCCCCTCCTTCTTCAGCCGCCAACATCCTGATCTACATATATATATAAGCTTCCAGAAACATAGCATTAGCATCTAAGGTAAAAAGAATCAAGCAGATCACTGTTCAGAAGAATGTGAAGANATATATATATATATATATATATATATATATATATATATATATATATATATATAGTTTAAAAAAATTTGAAATTAAAATCGATCCCATATCTTTCATAGTTTAGATGAAACAACACTATATCTCAAGCTATGTACCTATCCCAAAAGATAAACACATGACTTAATAGTGAGGCTCAATCAAATAAACTAAAAAATGAATGGCATTAATTTGGTTTGCAAAACCATTTTATTATAAGCCGACAAGTTCCCTTATTTAATATGAAAATTAAATAGGATTTATATTAAGCTAGATTCTTTAAAGTTTTTTATAAACGCAAGTCCTTATAGTTAATTACATCTTAGTTATCTGAAGTCACCTGAGAAAACTCTCAATAAAAATCTGAGGATATTGTCTTTAAGAACTTCAAAGGATTGGACTTTTCAAAGAGATCAGATAAAGAAATGTGAAAGGGGAATGACTCAAATTTGGAACATTTTATTTTTGGAATCTAAAAGAAGAAGAACCAAGGTATGTCACGGATTCGGATGAGAACCTTGGTGACTTCCCAAGCTATCCTACTGTTTGGCTTTAATTTAAAGGATGTTGACCTCCTTTTTGGTTAAGGTCCAGTGTACCTCTTTAGTAGCCTAAGGTCTAACATAGGACTTTCCTATTGACTATTCTTAGAAAACTAGAAAAGGCACCCTCACCATTAGAAATCCCATAGGACTTTCCTGTTGACTATTCCTAGAAAACTAGAAAAGGAACCCTCACCATTAGAAATTCTAAACTCCTCGTTACTCATCTTGAAGTTCTATATATTGGTCATAACATCTAGCACTTAGTAGGTGGGGTCATTATGGGGGAGCTCAAGAAGAGTTCATATAAGACTGTTGGACCTTACGGTTGGCCTTGGGTGTTGGTTTAGAGCTAAGGCACTCACCAGCAATCACCTCACTCGCAACCACTCACAAGCACAAACAAAAATTTCTTGACTTTGGTCCCTTGATACTTTTGGGATACTCATGTAGATGGTCCCCTAAACCCACTGGCCCTGGGCTAGGGTTTAGCTAAGACCAATACATAGAGGACCCAAAATGGGGTTTCCATTGGTCCATGGCTTATTTATAGTGCTTGGCTCCCCAACTCTACCAAAATGCTAAACTTAGCCTTTTGCCCCTAAACTCTCCCAAATTACCAAATACCCTTGAGAACCTAAATTTGGCCAAAATTTTTAAATTTACCCAAAATACCCAAATTTTTTCAAAAATCATTTCAAACATTTTGAAAAACACCCAAATTACCCAAAATCACAAAAAAATGCCAAATTACCAAAATACCCCTCCTTAGCTCAAAAATCCTAAAATTCCAAAAAAATCCCAAAAATTCTCAAAATACTCCAAATATTCCCAATTTCACTTTCCTCAACTACCACATGACCCAATTTGGTCATTTTGACCATTTTGACCATTTTGACCAACCCTAAAATTGCCTTTAAAGGTCGAATCTCCCAAAATCCACCTCAAATGTCAATCAAATTGCTCCCCATTTCCCCCAATTTTAATCCTAAAATCAAATTCACCTTTCATATGACAAATCTAAACCAAACCCAAGCTCAATTGGCTCATGCTTTGAACCTAATTTTGATCCAAATCAAAAGCCCCAATTTTGGCCACATGACCTAATCTCACCTAATTAAACTTATAGCCCACTCAATTTTCCATAATTTATGTTAAAAACTCTTTATAACATTCCCATACGTCAAAATTGACCTTCAATTAGCCTTGATGAAGCCTCAATTTCATTTAATTTTAACTTAAGTTCAAAAGCCCCAAATTTTGCCCTAAATTGGCCATGCCTCTAAATTTCACCAAATTGATTGTCTTAACCCCAAAATTCACACCCAATTTATGTTGAAAACTCTTTATGATGTTACTATTGACAAGTTTTAATAATTAATTTTGACTTAGCCTAAGGCTAGACCAATCTAGACCCAAGTTTAGCCCAATATGCCCAAAATGACCAAATCTCCAAAATCCTTCAAATTGACCGTCCAATTGAACTCAAAATCACTTCAACCCTTCACCAAAAATGTTCCTTACAATCATATACATCAAATGCACCATTAAACTGGGCTTGAAATCATGGCTAGCCTAACCCAAACCCAACCCTTGACCATATAAACGTAAATGGACCCATGACCAAATTTGACCAAATCGAACTCAACATGACCAAATTAACTCCACCACAGTCAATCCTAGGAGCCCTAGGACTGAGCCAAGAACACCTAACCTAAGCTAAATGAGCTATGGACCAAGGGTCTCCCAAATTAAGGGATTTATTGCCTTAATTGCTCAAACTAAAGAAATCCTTGCCAAATCCTCCCACCAATTTAAGTTAATTGCTTTGACAGATTCCCCTGAGGTTCCTAAACTCCTAGCCACCTCCCTTTACCATGGCCGGCTCGCCTAGTCGCTGGAGAAGCTAAAACCAATGGACACCCCCTCTTAAACTTCACCCAATTCAAACTTAGAGGCCATCTTAAATTTTAGAGCCTCTCTGCCCTCCATCTAAGCATCACATTGCACCCAAACATTGGCCCTGGCAGCTAGCCTAAGACATTTTTATAAAAAGCTCCCCTCCACGGCCATGGAGGTGTGTTGAAATTTTATCAGAGAGAGCCTCCAAATTGCTCACAGAGACTCTTTGAGACCTCCTCAGCTTAAGCCAATCATTTTCCCCCACTGATTCCCACTGTGGAAGCTCAATTTTGAGCTCAAACTTCTGTCAAAAACCAGGACAGAGCTCAATACACCTATACATTCCACCAAACTTAAATTAAAATCACTCAAACCTTCACCATAGTGGAAGAAGAAGAAGCCCCATCAAATCCCCCTTCCACAAAGCCCCTAGCATAAACTTTGATCAACACCTGAAATCGAGCTTGGTCGAATTCACAGCTAGACCTTACACCACAGTAAGAGGCTCAATCCTTAGCCTCCTTGGACTTTAACAAACGTGCCAAGCACTTCTGATTGAAGCTTCTCTTCTCAGAGCAAAGCTATTGAACTCCCTCTCTTCCCGAACCTATTTTGATTAACCATTTTCATAGGCTTAATTTCATGGCATCTTAACTGTATCGATATGTTTCTCTAGTCTAGACGAGCATTTAAGAAAAAAAATCATTCAATTTGGTTGAGAAATGAGGGAGATATCAAGCCTTGAACATGCACGGTTCTAAGGCTAGGCCAATGGGGACGATGATGGAGAGTCGTCCGATCGCGCGTTTATCTCATCAACAGATGAGATCAAGCCGGGCAGTGCTTCCTTATGCGAAACGCGGGCCTAGTCACCACTGAGGTGGATGGCGGTGTCAAATAGTAGTGCGCCGCATGGAGCTTCGAAGTCGTCGTAGGTTGACATGGCGCCGCGTGTTTAAGTAGATAAATTGGGAATTAAATAAATCAAAAAATGCTCCATAACTTCAAAAATCTAAATCTTGGTGTAGAAAAATCACAAAAATAAAATAAAATAACCCACTTACTCAGTGAACAGAGGAGAACAATGTGGAATCAATTTGAAGTCCATTTGATGTGTATTTCATTTTTAATAAATCAATTTGGTTTAGGAGCCTTTTAACTCTCCATGCATGTAGGCATTTCACCATGGCTTGCAATTTTGACATGTTGTAGCCTTTGATAAGAGGAACATGCCATGATTTTTCCAAATTCAGGGGAGGCCTCTAGATAGAGATCCATATTTTTCAAGCTTATGCCTTTTATTTACATAAATTAATCATAATAATTAGCATGTTTCTTAGAAAAAACCAAGAAAATTTTGGTAGGTCTACTATGACTAGAGAACTATTTGAAAAATCTTTCATGAGCCAAGTCATTCAAAATGTACATAATCTTTACAAGCCCTAAAACACAAAGATAATTAATTTTAGAAAATACAAACATCAAAATGTCTTAATTTTTTATCTCCGTTGTTACTTAAGACTCGGAGAACTCCCCATAAAAATTTCAAAATAATTTGAATTCATTTGATAACTCAAATTGATTTTCCAAGTTAAATGACATTTTTGACACTAAAATGATTTTTAATAATCAAAATATAACTCAAAAAATTATGAAAACTAGTTTTTGGAGTTTTTTGTGATTAGAAGAATTTTCTAAAAAAATGGTGTTTAAAATAAAAACTTCTTTTTTTAGCCTTTTTTTAAATATTTAAAATAATAACATAAAATGATAAAAATCACAGAAATAATAAATTTATGAAAATGTTCTAAATTGTTTTCTAAGCATTTAGGAACAATTAGAATATTTTTCGTGACTTTCTAAATGAAGATATTGTATTTTAAAGCTTAAAGTAATTTTTAAAGGCTAAAAAATGGATTTTCACTAAAATAATTCTAATAAATAAAAAAAAATTAGAAAAATATAAAATTTGCTTCTCTAGGTTCTCTATCCTCAGGGAGATTTTTCAAAATCATAAAACTTAATTTTCAACTCTTAAATAATTTTATAATTAATAAATACTCCAAAAATTAAAATAATTCTAGTAATTTAGAAAAAACTCAATAAATCATGATTTGGTCCAAATGGTTCCTTGATCTAAGTCTACCTCCAGTAAAAATTTCAAGGGATTATGCTTTGCCTGGTCAAGGTATAAAACTTTTTTTGAAAAATTTTGTTTTTGTATAAAAATAAATATGTAAATTAAATTAAAATTTTGAAAAATCACATTTTCTCCTCTGATCTCTTAATTGACCCATGAGTAAGGTGGGATGAAAATTTCAAAGTCATTTGAATTAAATTTGATAAATTATGAAGTGATAGAGCCTTCGGGGCAAAAGTATAATTTTGAAAATTTAGCCTTAATTAACATTTAGGCTTAATTCAAAGAGGAAAAAGGGTAACCTCTGATCTTAATTAACATGTTTGGATGACTGAAACATAAGGGGAATAATTGGTAGAAATCAATCTCATTTTTATTAATTAAAGGATAAATTTGGAATCTCCCTAAATTATTAAAATTTGGAAGTCTAGTCAAATAAATGATCCTTGACTTAGGGGTATAGTTTTGGGTGTTAATAACTCACTAATCAAATACTCCTATTTGATGTTCAAATGACATTTAAGTGCCTTGAAAATAAATTATCGCCATAACTTAAAATTCAACTTCTTTCAAATTAACTAAGATATCTACCAAAACCTTAAGGGCTAGTGACCTAGGCTAAATCAAATATGATTAAATGAGGATTAGAAAAGTGAATATAATTAAAATTAAACATCTTTAAAACACTACAAGCCCAAATTAAAAAAAAAATTGGCTAAGTGTTTCAATAAGGCTAACTTGCCCCCTTTAAGGGTCTTCACCCACATAATTGTCAAATTATATTATAAGTGATAATCACCTTGCTCTTAAGGATAATTGAAACATCAATGTTCATTGAGCATTAAAGTCATTTACAGGATGGCTTATTAAGCAACATAATAAGTTTAAATGAGCTCAAGACTTTTCACCAGGTAGTGAGAGGGGAGCATGGACCTGCTTCTTCCTCTATACCTGTCGGATACCTTAGAGGTCTACTAAACTTAATATGTTTTGCTTAACAAAAATCATCCTTAATCAAACTAGTAAGGACCCACCAAGATATGACATAGGGTTAGGTAGGTCACCAAAACCTTACTTTTTTCACTTTACATAAAATGTTCTAACATGCATTTTGAGTTTCAGGTGGTGGGATGAGAAGACTCGTAAGGTACGCATTTACAGTTTACAACGCCGTCTTTCTTGTACTTTCGTATTGTACTTTTAATGTAAACACAAACTTGCATGCTAAACAACGATGTCACCTTGCATGAAAACTAAAACTATCAGGATAGCCACAAAACCAAAATCAAAACCAAAACTAAAATCAACCAAGATAAAATCCACAGCCACAATATTCAAAATATAAAACAACTCAAGATTTAATCACAAACATTACACAAAACAACAACCACAACTAGATTAAGACGTCTCTATCAAATGATCGAGAATTCCTCGGAGGAGGTAACCTACTGTTGCTAACGAGGCTTCCCGCAGTCTAAATAAAAGTATGGAACTCATTAAATTGAGTTTAGTAAATTCATTTGGACTAAGTGAATTCAATAAAAAATAGTGGTGCCAGAATGAGGGAACCATAGGATCCTAACCGGTGTCGCTCTAATCAACTTTACCATCCCCAATAAAATTTAAAGAACTACAACCATAGGGCCACTTGATTTAACATCATAACTGGACACCCTAGAAAACTTAAACTTGTCACAACAAGGAGCTTGGAGCTAGCATGGTGGGCAGCACGGCCATCTTCAATAACAGAACATGTCTACACCAGTTAAACCATTCTTTCTTTAGAATTAAATAACAAGCCATAGGATTTCAAGGTTCTCTGCCTAGTGCAACATAAATCCTCAACTCATCTTTAGGCATTTGTACAATCATTTTGTATAATATAAGACCTAACTCGTCTTAGGATTCTGAGTTTGTTGTCTGTCACGACCTAAATCCTCACATCTTCCAGGTTATTTGTGTGATCGTTTCACACAAATGTAAGCCCTAACAAATAAAATCAGCAGGATGAGACACTTAAATAAGTTCTCCTCAAAATTGAAGCCAAACCATAGTATAGACTGAGAAGTCACCGAGGTTCTCCTCCGGATCCATGACATCCCCTAGTTCTTCCTCCTTTGGACTTCACAACAAAATGTTCCAAATTTGAGTCAATCCCATTTCACGCCTCTTCATCTGATATCGTTGAAAAGTCCTATCTTTTTTAAATCCTTGAAGATAATATTTCCTAATTTTTATCGAGAGTTTTCTTATGTCACTTTGGTCATTTAAAATGTAATTAACTATAAGGGCTTGCCCTTATAGGAAGCTTTTCCGAACTCATCTTAACATAAACCCTATTTAATTCTTCATTTTAAATAGAGGAAATTTTTAGCAAATAAAATGATTTTTGCAGATCAAAGGGACATCATATATTACTTAGTTTGTTTGATCAAACCTCATCCTCAAGTTTTGTGTTTATCCTTTGGGATAGATATAGGGTTTGAGGTACAACGTTCTTTCATTTAAACTATGAAAAATATGGGTTCAGGTTGATTTCATATTTTTCTAAATATTAAAATGTCCTTCCGAAGCGGGCGGCGAGATTTCGATTCCGGTGACCGACAGTTTCTTAAGGGCAACTCCCCAAACCAAAATAGTGCCGACAGCTTCTGGCGACTCCAATGGGGAAAAGTTTCTCTTTTTATTTAAATCAGGAAAGTACCATCTTCATATATTGGTAATGTGTTCATGTCCCTCTTGGATCAAATTATCCTTCTTCCATTGACATGCTTTACCTATTTCTGTCTTGGGAAAGTACGGCGAACTCTTTGGACTTCAGGACTGTCACTTTTGAATAGAGGGGTTCGGGAGGCCATTAAGAACTCTTTAAATCTTCATGTGGGGTCAGACCCCAATAAGTGTGTTGGTGGACTAGTTCCACCTTGGCAGTGTGTGTTACAAAATGGGTCCCGCACTGGGTCCTAAACACTTCACATCTCCCTTCCAAATTTGATTTGCTATTTTGCAAATTAAATCAAATTGTGTTGTGTTGTGCGCGCTTTAAAATGAATTAAAATTTTCTACTTTTAAATTACCTTTTTACAAAAAATTTTAAAATCCCCAAAAAATAAAATTTACCCGATCTACGGACCAACCTCTGTAAATTTTTAGTGCTTGCACTAAAGATTATAAGGTTTTGGCTATATAGCTAACCCAAAATTTTTTTTTTTAAAGCTGTTGCAATGGCCTACCCAACGCTGACCTTTTTTTGCAACTTGCCAAAAAGCCATGAAGCCCGCAATGTTACTCCCACCATTAAGTTTGGAGTCAAATTTGAAGACCTCAAGGTTATCCTTGGGAAGGTCCCGTTCATGGTAATGAAAGTCACCACTCCGGAAATTCAGGAGCCGTCTGCTGAATTTGACTTGAATTGTCTTCAAGACTTCCCTTATTATAAGAAGGCCAAGACTACTGTTGCCGCCATGGCACTTACCAAGCCTGCTGTTCCCGCTGCTACCAAGGGGAAAGGAGTAATCATCATTGAAGATCGGACAGAGGGATTAGCTGTCCCACCATCAGTATTAGAAATTGGGTCGAGTTCAAAAACTATGTCGCTAACCAAAACTCAAAGGAGAAACCGAAGCAGGAGAGTTTGGAGGGCCACTAAAGCTCAGGCTCTTAAGGAAGTAACTACTGATGAAGAGCCTCACCAAGAGGAGTTAGAATTACCGGAAGCATATCCACTTCTGCGGGGAAGTAGATTCCATCCTTTGATGGATACTAACAGGTACAAAAGTATCCAGAAGATCACCACTGCATTACCATCACTTCATGGACAAGGTGTAGAGAGAAAGAAACATACTCCTATCACCCGATTCTGTTCAATTTTTTAGAGGCTAATCACCAAAGAAGGTTGTTTAGTGAGTGAACTACTTAAGCGAGTGGGAAATGCATTATCCCCTCGCATGAAGAAAGAAATTTTAAAGGACATTAAGTCTGCTAAATAATCTCAAAGGTTAAGTCAGGCTTTGCCTACTCGTATTCCTGTCTGGTTTTGCTTGGGGAGCAGAGTTGATACCACCATAGTTACCACCGAGTTTGCTTTTACTAGGATCGCAAGTCATCAACCGATTAAGTCAAAACTGAATCCAAGAATTTTACCGAGCACACACCACAAAGACATCCCTGAAATTCCAAAAGAAAAGACAAAGAGATTACCCGATACTGTAGCTGGTCTGCACCATGGGGAGCATACTCTTCCTCGACATACCAATGTTTCTACTAGGACAGTCCATCCTGAGGCATCATCGTCAAAGAAAAAGGTATGTATACCCAAGGTCGATGCACCAATACAGTCCAGTGAGCTCGCAGTGCAAGATCATAGAATGAAGCCAGGGTCCGAGGTATCTGACATCGTCGCAGAGATTGCCAGTGAAAAGGAGGAACAAGAGGAGGAGGTCTAGCAGAGTCCTCCAGATTTTAAAACAATCAAAAAATCAATGATAGAAAGAAAAAGTTGAAAAGCTCAAGGCTGAGATTTCTGAGTTGGCTCCGGAACACGGAGTTTCCATCGACAAGAATGATGAAGATTTTGACTATAATGATTACTTCGAAGAAGATTTCATGGATGTCCATGTCATTAAAACCAGAGCCGCTACATCTGTGCGCGATGCTCAACCTCTCATCGAAGAGAATGTCATAGATGAGTTGTGTAGGGATATTCTCCTAAGGGATGAACATGTCAGTCAACTGGAGAAAATGATAGAAGAGATGGCCACAGTCATGACTGTCATGGCCACCATTCAAGGGCAATCACAAGCACCGCAACTAGCATCTACAGATATCAACCAACCAGGGATAATACACATTACAAATGAAAGAAGAGAGGTTGCCTCGGCAAACAGAGATGAGCAACAAAAGAAGGATTCTCCATCAGGCACCATGCTAGAGAATGAATTTAAGAAAATGGTCGAACAAGTTTTGGATTACTTAACCAAATCCAAGTGTAGTGCGTTGATTCTAAAGGGTAGACCTTACCTGGAAGAATTTGATGCCGTACCCTTCCCCAAGGGTTTTGTGGCCCCAAACTTTAAAATACTTGATGGGACTGAAAATCCCAGACAACATATAACACACTTCCGTTCCAGTAGTAGCAACACAAGGAATAGCAAAGCTTTTCTCTTCCAATAGTTCGTCGGCAGCTTATCAAGGATCGCCTTCGATTGGTATGTTGATTTACCCAACAGATCAGTTAAGACATTTGCCAAGTTGGAACAACTATTTGTGAAGAGATTTGCCAGAATGCAACATCATTTTTCTATAGGAGTGCGCAGGATGGAAAAGCAAAAGCCCAACGAGACTTTGGTGGACCATATTTTAAGGTGGAGAAACCTTAGCATAAAGTGTGAACCTCAGCTACAGAAACATGTTGAAGTTTAGATTTTACTCAAAAGCATTCATGGCCCAGTAGCCTTCATGATCAAGGGACTCACCATCAAATCCTTCAAGAAGCTCCTCAGTAAAGTCAACAGTCTTCAAGAAGAAATCAAACATATGGATTCATGCAAGAAGTCCAAGGCAAAGAGAGGGTTTGAAAAGAAATTAGGAACAGTAGCATCTGTCGACAAAGAAAAACAACCAATGAAGATATATGCAGAAAATCCTCGTCAGTCTTCATCACAAAAGGCTCAGAAATAGAATTGCCAGTCCAGCCACATACCACCTTAAGAAGGATCACCTCGAACAGGGAATAAGAGAATATCTCGGGCATAACTGTTGACCTCACTTTTGGTTGAGGTTTAGTTTTTTCTGCTTTAATAGCTAAGGTCTAGTCATAGGACTTTCCTATAGACTATTCTTAGAAAACTAGAAAAGGAACCCTCACCATTAGAAATTCCAAACTCTTCTTCACTCAACTTGAAATTTCACATATTGGTCATAACCTCCAGCACTTAGTTGGTGGGGTCATCAGGGGGGAACTCAAGATAAGTCACCCTTAGGACTGCTGTACCTTAGGGTTGACCCAAGGTGTTGGTCCAGGGCTTAAGGTACATACTTGCACTCACAATCACTCACAATCCTAAACATTAAACTTCTAGGCTTTTATCCCTTATTACTTTTGGGAGACTCATGTAGGTGGTCCCCTAAACCCACTAGCCCTAGGCTAGGGTTTAGCTAAGACCACTACAAAGAGGACCCAAAATGGGATTTCCATTGGTCCATGGCATATTGATGGTGGTTGGCACTCCAACTCTTCCAAGATACCCAACCTGGCCTTTTTCCCTAAACTCCCCCAAATTACCTAGATACCCTTGGGACCCCAAATTTGGCCAAAATTTTCAAATTAACCCAAAATACCAAAATTGGTTCAAAAATCATTTCAATCACCTTAAAAAGACCCAAACTACCCAAAATCACCAAAATTTGCCAAAATACCAAAATGACCCTCCTGGGCCCAAAATTTCAAAAATTCCAAAAAAAATCCCAAAAATTCCAAAAATCTCTGAAATATCCCTAATTTCATTTTCCTCAACTACCACATGACCCAATTTGGCCAATTTGACCATCTTTGACCAAAACCCCCAAATTGCCTTTTAAAGACTTATTTTTTCCCCAAATCTACCTCAAATGTCTATCAAATTGGTCTAAATCTCCCCCAATTTCAATTTTAAACTCAAATTCACCCTTGATATGACTAATCTAGACTGAATCAAACCCCAATTTGTCCATCATTTGAGCCCAATTTTGATTTAGCTCAAAGCCCCAATTTTGCCCACATGACCTAATCTCATCAAATTGAATGTCTTAACCCCAAAATTGGCACCCAATTTTTGTTGAAAACTCTTCATGAGGTTCCTATTGACTATGTTCAACAATCTATTGGGAATTAGCCCAAGGCAAACCAAATCTAGACCCAAATCTAGCCCAATATACCCAAATTGACCAAATCTCTAAAATCCTTCAAATTTACCCTCCAATTGAACTCAAAACCATTTTCATCCTTCACCAAAGTTAATCCTTATGATCATATACACCAAAAACAACATTTATTTGGGCCAATTTACAGGGATAGCCTAGCCCAAACCCAAATTTTGGTCATTTGCACCAACTTGGACTCATGCACTAAATGTGGCCTAACCACCCTAAAGCCATCAAAGTAACTCCACCACAACCATTAGTTGGACCCTAAGAATGAGCTGAAAACCATCTAATTCAAGCTAGATGAGCCATGGACCAAGGGTCCCTCCAATTAAGGGATTTGATTTCCATTTTTTCTTAGGCTTAAGATATCTTTGCCAAAACAAAACCTCATTGCAATAAGTTGTTGTGACATATTCCTCTCAGGTCCCTGAGCTCTCTGGCCACCACCCTTGGCCTGGTCGGCCGGCCTAGTGGCTAGAAAACACCAAAACTGAGAGCCACCCTCATGGGGTTAAACCCAATTCAAACCTAGAGGCCACCTCATCCAAATTAAATGTTGGAGCCTCTCTAACCTCCACCTAGGCAGCACATTTCACCCCCCAATTGGCCATGGCAGCCACCTCAAGCCATTTTTTTTAAAAGCTCCCCTCCATGACCATGGAGGGAGAGTTGAAATTTTCTCAGAGAGAGCCATCCAAGTTGGTCACATAGACTCTTTGAGAACTCCCCAGCTCAAGCCAACCACCTTCCCTCATTGATTCCCACAGTGAAAGCTCAATTTTGAGCTCAAACCTATGCTTAAAATCAGTGCAGAGCTCAATACACCTCCACAATCTACCAAACTAAAATTAAACTTACCCACACCTTCACCACAGTGAACGAAGGAGAAGCCCCATCAAATTCTTCTTTCACAGAGACCCTAACATAGCTCTAGACCAACACCTGAAATCGGGCTTGATCAAAATCATACCTAGGCCTTACACCAAAACCAGAGGCTCAATCCCTAGCCTCCTTGCACTCTAAAGAACGCATCAAGCACCTCTGATCGAAGCTTCACTTATTAGAGCCAAGGTATTGAACCTCTCCTCCTCTTTAGCTTATTTTGATTCTTCATTTGATTAGGCTTAATTTAATTGCATGATTATCGTATGGATATGTTCATTTCACTTAGACAAGTCCATAGGATCAAACCCGAAGTGATTTGGTTGAGTCTAGGCTGAGATCTTAGGATTTTAGTGTGAACGGTCACGAGATCACTCTATCGGGGACAATGACGGGGAGCCATCCGATCACGCATGTATCGGATGGACGGAGGAGATCGAGCCGGACAACGCTTCCTCACATGAACCGCGGGCCAAGTCAGCGGCTACGTGGATGGCGACGTCCAACCAGAGCGCGCCATGCGTGCCTTCAGAGCTGCCGATGACATAGTCAGCGCCGCGCTTTTAAATAGAAAAACAGGGATTTTCTTATTTAAATAAATAGCCCTAGCTTTATTTAAATAGATAAATAGGGAATTAAAAAAAATTCAAAAAATGACCCTTAACTTCAAAAATCTATATCTTGGTGTAGAAAAATTACAAAAATAAAATAAAAATACCCTCTTGCTCAGTGAACAGAGGAGAACAATGTGGAAATAATTTAGAGTCCATTTGATGCATATTTTATTTTTAATTAATTAAACACTGATTTAAATGTTTTGATTCTTCATGCATGTAGAAATATCACCATGGCTTGAAATTTTAGCATGTTGTTGCCTCTGTCTTAGAAAACATCCTCTGATTTTTCTAAAGTCAGAGGAGGTCCCTAGACAGAGATCTATATTTTTCAAGTTTATATCTATTATTTGTATAAATTAATCATGGTAATTAGCATGTTACTTAGAAAATTGCAAGAAAATTTTGGAAGGTTCAATGGGACCAGATGACCCCTTAGAAATAATTTTACGAGTTAAGTCATTAAGAATGTATTTAATCTTCACCAACCCTAAAACACTAAGGTAATTAATTTTGGAAAATAGAAACATCTAAATGACTTCATTTTAAGCTCCACTGTTTTCTAGGATCTAGAGAACTCACCATAAAAATTTCAAAGCATTTTGAGTTCATTTGGTAGCTTAAGTTAATTTTTAAAAATAAATATCATTTTAGCACTTAAATGATTTTTTTTTTAAATCAGAATATAACTCAAAAATTTATAAAAACTTTTTTTTTTTGAGTTCTCTGTGATCAGAGGTGTTTTCTAAAAATAAAATGTTATTTAAAATAAAAACTTAATTTTTTTAGCCTTTTTTTTAATATTTAAATAATTTAAAAAATCTATAAAAATCACAAAAATGATAAAATTCATGGAAATGTTCTAAATTACTTTCTAAGCACTTAGGAATAATTGAGATATTTTTCCTGATTTTCTAAATAAAGATATTGAATTTTGAAGCTCAAAAATAATTCTTAAAGGCTAAAAATGGATTTTCACTAAAATAATTTCAATAATTCAAGGAAAAATAAAAAAAATATGAAATTTATTTCTCTGTGTTCCATGAAATTAGAGAGATTTAATAAAAATATAAAATTTAATTTTTCACATTTAAAATATTTTATAATTAATAAACATTCCAAAACTTAAAATAATTCTTAAAATTCAAATAAAATTCAAAAAAATCATGAAATTTGGTCCAAATGCTTCTCTGGTCTAAGCTTACCTCCAATAAAAATTTCAAGGAATTAGAATTTATCTTGGTCAAGTTAAGAATTTTCTTTGAAAAATCGTATTTTTGCATTAAAAGTAATTATATAGGTAAACTAAATTTTGAAAAATCACACTTTCTCCCGTGACCTCTCAATTGACCCATGATTGAAGTAGGATAAAAATTCCAAAGTCGAATTAAATTCGATGAATTATGAAGTGATAGAGCCTTAGGGGCAAATGTGTAATTTTTGAAATTTAGCCTTAATCAACATTTAGGTCTAATTTCAGAAAGGGAAATGGGAAATTTTTTATACTAATTAAAATATTTGGATGTTTGAAGCATAAGTGGTTAATCGGTAGAAACTAACCTCACTTGTCCTAATTAAAAAGGATAAATTTGCAATTTTCTTAAATTACATAAATTTGGGAGTCTAGCCGATTAAACGATCCTAGATTTAGGGGTATGATTTTGGGTGTCAATAACTCACTAATTTAATACCTCTATTTGATGAACAAAAAAAAACAAAAAAATAAACATGAATCATCACCATCACTTATAAGTCAATTTCATTTACAATGACTAAGACACTCACATCTTAAGGGCTTAGTAGTGACTTAGGCTAAATCAAGTTTCATTTAAATAAGGATTAGAAAAATAAACATCATTGAAAATTAAAACATCTTTCAATCACTACAAGCCCAAGTCAAAATTTTGCTAAGTCTCTTAAACTTGCCTTTTTAAGGGTCTTCACCCCCATAATTCTTAAATTGAATCACAAGTGATAATTACCCTATTCTTAGAGATAATTGAGACATCAATGCTCACTGAGCACTAATGGTATTTACAAGATGACTTATTAAGTAACATAATAAGTTTAAAAGAACTCTGGATTTTCCACCATGCAGCGAGAGAGTAGTATGAACCTACTTCTTTCTCTAGATCTGTTGGATATCACAGAGATCTACTAAACTTAATATATTTTGCTTGACAAAATCATCCTTAATTAAACTTTTAAAGACCCACCAAGATATGACATAGGGTTAGGAAAACTACCAAAAGCTTGCTTTTTTACTTCTATATAAATTACCCTGACATGCATTTTAAGTTTCAGGTGGTGGAGTGAGAAGACTCGCCAGGTACACTTTTACAGTTTTCTTCATTGTCTTTCTTGTACTTTTATGCTATACTTTTATGCTTACACAAATTTGCATGCTAAACAATGATCTCACCCTGCATAAAACTAAAACTATCAGGATAGCCACAAAACCAAAACCAAAACCAAAACTAAAACTAAAATCAACCAAAGTAAAATTCACCGCCACAACATTCAAAATATAAAAAAAACTCAAAACACACACACATCACACAAAACTACAATTGCAACTAAATTAAGATGTCTCTATCAGATGATCGGGAATCCCTCAGAGGAGGTAACCTAAGGTTGCTAACGAAGCTTCCCACGGTCTAAATGAAATTATGGAACTCATTAAGTTGAGTTTAGTAAGTTCATTTGGACTAAGTGAATCTAATAGAAAATAGTGGTGCCGAAAAGAGGGAACCGTAGGATCCTAACCGGTGTCGCTCTAATCAACTTTAACATGCCCCCATAAAATTTTAAAAACTAAAACCATAGGGCCACCTGATTTGACATCATAAATTGACACACTAGAAGACTCAGACTCATCACGACAAGGAGCTTGAAGCTAGCATGTTGGGCAACACGACCATCTTCAACAACAAAACTTGGCTTCCCCAGCTAAACCAATCTTCCTTCCTTAAACTTAAACAACAAAACTATAGGACTTCGAGGTTGCTTGTATGCAACGTAAGTCCTCACCTTATCTTTAGGCCTTTGCATAGCCCTGCTATACAATATAAGACCTAAATCGTCTTAGGATTCCAAAGTTATCATTTGTCACGATATAAATCCTCATATCTTCCAAGCTATTTGTGTGAATGTTTCATACGAATGTAAGCCCTAACTAATAAAATTGATAGGATGAAACACTTAAATTTTTCACCTCTAAATTTAAGCTAAACATTAGGATAACTTGGGAAGTCACCGGGGATCTGCTATGGATCCATGACATCACCTAGTTCTTCCTCCTTTGGATTCTACAATAAAATGTTTCAAATTTGAACCAATTCCCTTTCACACCTTTACGTCTGATCTCATTGAAAAGTCTTACCCTTTGAAAAGTCTTACCCTTTGAAATTCCTTGAAGATAATAATTCTTGATTTTTATGGAGAGTCTTCTTAGGTGACTTTTGTCATTTAAGATATAATTAAGTATAGAGGCTTGCTCTTATAGGAAGCATGTCCGAACCCAGTTTAATATAAACCCTATTTAATCCTTTATACTAAACAGGGGAACTTGTCGGCAAATTCAAAGGTTTTGCAGACCAAACAGATGTCATATACTCCTTAGTTTATTTGATTGAGTCTCATCCTCAAGTCTTGTGTTTATCCGTTAGGATAAATATAAGATTTGAGGTACAATACTCTTTCATTTAAACTATGAAAAATATGGGGTCAGTTTGATTTCAATTTTTTTCTAAAACTAAATATATATGTAAATTAGAACGTCCTTCCGAAACGGGCGACGGGATTTTGATTTCAGTGACCGACAGCTTCTTACAGACAACTCCTCCAAAAAAAAAATAGCACCGACAATTTTTGGTGACTCCGTTGGGGATAAGCTTTTCTCTCCATAAAAATCAAGAAATATTATCATCACACATCAGTAATATGTCCATGTCCCTCGTGGACCAAATTACCCTTCTTTCGTTGACATACTTTACCCATTTCTGTCTTGGGAAAGTACAGCTAACTCCTTGGACTTCAGGACTATCTTTTCAACCATCTTTGAACAGAGGGGTTCAGGAGGCCTTTAAGGACTCTTTAAATTTTCATATGGTGTCGGACCCCTAATAGATGTGTCGGTGGACTAGCTCCACCTGGGCATTGTCTGCCACTAAATGGGTCTCGCACTTGGTCCTAAAATACTTCACATCTCCCTTCCAAATTTGATTTGTTATTCTCCAAATTAAACCAAATCATGTTGTGTTGCGTGCACTTTAAAATTTTCTTATGTTAATTAAATTTTCCACCTCTTAATTTTTCTTCAACAAAATTTTAAAATACCCATAAATTAAGACCCGTCCGGTCTACAGATTGAACTCTACTTTCAGTGCTTGTACTAAAAATTATGAGATTTTGGTCATATAACTAACCCCAAAACTTTTTGTTTTAAAGCTTGTTGTAATGGCCTACCCAATGCTGACCTTTTCCTGCAACCTGCCAATGAGCCACGAAGCCCGTAACCTCGCTCCTACCATCAAATTTAGAGCTGGATTTGAAGATCTTGAGGTCATCCTGATGAAGATTGTCACTCAAGAAATACAGGAATCGTCTGCAGAATTCAACCTGAACTGCTTTCAAGACTTCCCTACCTGCAAGAAGGCCAAAACTACTATCATGACGACACCGGCCAAACCTGCTATCCCCGCTGCTGTTAAGGGGAAAAAAGTAATCATTATTGAGGATCCGATTGAGGGATTAACTATCCCACTACTCGTGTTTGAAATTGGATCAAGCTCAAGGACTGTACCACTGACCCAAACTCAAAAAAGAAATCGTAATAGAAGGGTTCGAAGCGCCATCAAAGCCCAGGCTCCTGAGAAGACACTCGTTGAGGAGGAGCCTCATCAAGATGAAGAAGAATTAACGGAAATTTATCCACTCCTACAAGGGAGTAGACTCCATCCTCTGACGGATACCGATGGATAAGAGAGTATCTGGAAAATCACCGCCGCATTACCACCACTTCATGGATATGGTGAGGAGAGAAAGAAGTTCACTCCTATCACCAAATTTAGGTAGTTTTCAAAAGGCTAGCTACCAAAGATGGATATTTAGTTAGCGAGTTACTTAAACGAGTGGGACATGCAATTTCCCCTCGCATGAAGAAGGAAATTTTGAAGGACGTCAAGTCCGCCAGAAAGTCTCATAAGAAAACTGGAGTGCCACCTACTCGCATCCCCATTTGGTTCCGTTTAGAGAACAGAGTTGATACCAAAATGATTGCTACTAATTATACCGCCACCAGGACCGCAGGCCGTCAACCAGTTAAGTCGAGACAAGGTCCCAAAATCTTACCCGTCACCCATTTTGGAGATATTCCTACAATCCCAAAGGCAAAGACAAGAAGATTACTTGGTAATGTAGCCGGTCTACACCACGAGGAGCATACTTTCCCTCAACATATTGATGTTTCTACTAAGACACTCCGTCCTGAGACATCTTCATCAAAAAAGAAAAAAGTATGGGTACCCAAGGTCGCTGCACCGATACAGTCCAGTAAGACCGCGGGACAAAAACATGGAATGATGTCAGGGTCTGAAATATCACACATCATCATAATAATAGCCAGCGAGATGGAGGAACAAAAAGACGAGGTTCATTAGGGTCCTCCAGATTTTAAAGCGATCAAGGAATCGATAATTGAAGAAAAAGTTGAGAAGCTCAGGATTGAGATTTCCGAGTTGGCTCGGGAACACGCAGTTTTCATCGATAGCAATGAGGAAAATTTTGATTACAATGATTACCTGGAGGAAGATTTCACGGAAGTCCATGTAATTGAAACCAGAGCCGCCACATCTGCGCGTGAGGCTCAACCTCTCACCAAAGAGAATGCCGTAGATGAGCTGCGTAGGGTTATCCTCCTAAGGGATGAACAAGTTAGCCTACTGGAGAAAAGAATAGAAGAAATGGCTGCAGTAATGATCACCATGGCCACTATTCACGGGCAATCACAAGCGTCGCAATTGGCTTCTCCAGAGATCAATCAGCCGGAGATCATATACATCACAGATGAAAGAAGAGAGGTTGCTTCAAAAAATAGAGACGAGCAACATAGAAAGGATTCTCCATCAGGTGCTATACTAGAAAAGAAATTCAAGCAAATGGTTGAACAAGTGCGGGACGCCTTAACCCAATCTAAGGTTGGTGCATTAATTTTAACGGGCGTACCTTACCCAGAGGAATTTGATGTCGTGCCTTTCCCCAAGGGTTTTGCGGCCCCAAAACTCAAGATATTTGATGGGACTGGGAATCCCAGACAGCATATAGCACATTTCAGAGTCAGCTATGGCAACATGAAGAGAAATGAAGCTCTACTCTTCCAGCAGTTCATCAGCAGCTTGTCAAGAATTGATTTTGACTGGTACGCTGACTTGCCCAACGGGTCAGTTAAAATATTTTTAGAGTTGGAACAGCTATTTGTGAAAAGATTTGCCGGAGCACAACATCATGTGTCTATTAGAGAGCTCATGATGGAAAAACAAAAGCTTAGTGAAACTCTGGTGGACTATATTTTGAGGTGGAGAAACCTTAGCATGAAATGTGAACCTCACCTACAGGAACATCATGCATTAAAATTCTTCCTGAAAGCATTCATGGACCAGTAGCTTTCATGCTCAAGGGACTCACCATCAAATCCTTTGAGAAGCTACTCAATAAAGCCAGCTGTCTTCAAGAAGAAATCAAGCACATGGAGTCACACAAAAATGCTAAGGTGACCAGAGTGTTCGAAAAGAAATCAGAAGAAGTAGCGACCATTGACAAAGGAAAGCAGCTGACGAAAATATATGCAGAAGATTCTCGCCAGTCTTCATCACAATATGCTCAGAAACAGAGTAGTCGATCAAACCAGCGACCGCCTCTAGAAGGATCACCTCAAATAGAGGATAAGAAAATTTTCTTGTCAGAATGACGTAAAACGGTGTATTCTTTCAAAAGTGAAGCTATATCTATAATATTCAGAAGTCTGATGAAGAAGCCGAAATTCAGACTACTTGACCCAAAGAAGCCCGAAGAGGTGGGTAGAAAAATGAACCAAATTATTGCCCGTACCACCAGTTGCTCGGACACACTATAGAGGGATGCTTCGTCTTTAAGGACTAGCTCAAGAGGAACCTTAAAGAAGGGAACATAAAAATCCCAAAAGAATATTTAAGAGAACCCGAAAAAGGTTCCATAAATATGATTTCGGCCGAGCCAATCTCCCCGATCGATCCGTATACTGGAACAGACGGATGGAGTACAACTTGGGACAAACTCAAAAGGGTCCTCAATAAAATACAATATTAATCAAAACAATCTTTTGCATATACCAGAGAAGAAGGATAGAATGAGGTCTGGAGTAGATCATCCAAGAAAATACTGAAAAAAATCTAGTCTGCATCAAGACAAGCCTCCAATCAGAGTCTGCAGCATACCAAGCCCGAGATGAAGGTTTTGCCAGGAGATCCATCATCGTCAAGGAAAAAGAAGAAGAGGAAAAGCATCACTACAAAGATTGATAGCACAGGGGGTAGAATAGGGGCCGCCTCTACCATATTAGTTGTCTTGGATTCGAGGAAGAAAATCCTCGAACCCCTGACTTTGTATGATTATCTTTTTGTCCCTCTGGGGTCTTATGAATATAATGATTACAATTTCGGCTAAATTTTAATTGTTTCAAGTGATACCGTAACTAATTATGATCAATCTAAATTTGATCTTGATCCAAAAAATGATCCTCAAATTGTACTCGAGTTCGATGAACTCATTGTCAAGGCCAAAGAAGACATCAATGACACCGCTTACGACAGCACCAGGAGCGAGGAGCCAATTCTTGAGCACCACGGTACACTACTTACCATCAACCTAGATCTTTCTGACATATTATAAGATTGAACAATGGTAGCTCAAGAAGAAGAAATCACAGAAGCTAACTTAAGGAGTGGAAAAGTGTTACCACCAAGAACAGCTCCAACAGATAAAGGAAAGTAGATAATGACCCGAGAAGAGATACCTCCACCTCCACCAGTAGAAGAACAACATAATCAAGAAAAAATTAGAGGATCATAAAAAGTATATTACAATGTGCTAGCTCATCCTAGGAAGTTTCTGGCCCGATTAAGCATCTACGACGCTCTGATCCTGTCACAGGAAATGAGTAAGTCTCTGGTTTTAGCTTTGCTGGACCTAGAGATTTGCCTAGCTCAGTTGTCCAGCACATCCTCAGATGAAGTTTGTTCGTTGAAAGAATAGCCTGGGGTAACCTTAACAGATGAAGACTTGCTGCTCGGTACCGCTGACCACAACCGTCCACTCTACATCTCTGCCAATATCAGCAGATTTGTGTTTTCCAGAGGTTTAGTAGATCCTGGAGCATCTCTTAACTTGATGAGCCTATGGATATTGGCCAATTTGGATATTTAAGCTCAAGAGCTTATGGCCAACAAAACGATGTTAAGAGGATTCAACCGAAGGGAGAAAGAGCCCTTAGATCAATTACATTACTTATGAAGGTTGGAGAACTCGTGACAACCGCTAAATTTGATATCATCAACGTCGAGACCTCTTTTAATGCTCTACTATGTCGATCATGGATTCATGAGCACAACATGGTTCCATCATCCTTACACCAATGCATCAAGTACTACAAATATAGTCAAGAAAATTGCATCAAAGGAGACTTACAACCATTTTCAGTGCATGAAGTTGGTATGCATGAAGATGTTGCCTACTACGCGCCTCTAAAGAAAACTATCTTCTCTCGCAAAATTGTCACAAATAAAAATGAAGATTCAGAAAAATCATAAAAAGGAAGTCAGTCAACTCCGCTTCAATAATCTTCCACCACTCCCTTACAACGACTTGGTGGAGGTTCTTTTAGTTTGCGCACTTGAGGTCGAGGCCGGAGATGCGAACAAGGAAGAATCAACTTAATCATTGAATGGACTAGGCCAACTATCAACATTTGTAATGAAGACAAAACAAAGAAGCCTCAGTACGAGATATCCCTAGAAGATACAGAAAAGAATGAATATTAAATAATGTATGATCCGATAAACCACTATGTGAATGCTATGACCCTTACTCTGATTATGAAACTGAAACAATGTATGATCGGATAAACCACTATGTGAATGCTATGACCCTTACTCCGATTCTCCAGCAAAAGGTTGAGAGTTTAGAGGTCAAGGAAGTCAATAGTGTTGGTTCAAAGCCGATCAAATTTTACCGCTCTTCTACCTCTACTAAGCTTGAAAAACATGTAAATTTGGATGATGAGCCTAATGAATTAATGGAATTGCCTTTTGCTTACTTTTTACCTTGTGTTCAAAAGTTAATTCAACAGGGAAACTTACCAAAACAAATACAAAAAGATAAATTTAACTTTTTGAAAAATTATGGAATGTTAAAAGTTAAACTCCCAACTCAAAAGAGGGTCTCTGATTTGGTACAGTCAGACTAGTCAATGATTTTGAATTTTGCATGGTTATTACTAGTGAGTCAGAAGAGGATTGCCTCGATATAGAGGATGACTCTATTGATCAACTAGAAGATGCTCTGCCAGAATTTGAGAAGAAAATTAAATATACCGTTGATGAATTGAAAGAGATTAAACCCGAGACTGAAGAACAACCCCGACCTACATTTATAAGTTCTCTACTCAATGATGAAGAATATTTAAAATTGATCAAGCTATTGACATAATTCAAAGATTGCTTTGCATGGAGCTATGATGAGATGCCAGGACTGTCAGTAGAGGTTTCAGTTCATAAACTCGGGGTGGACAAGATTATAACCCCAGTGAAACAAGCTCCCAGGAGAATGCACCTCGAAATAGAACAACAAGTCATCGCCGAGGTGAAGAAATTAAAAGACGCCAACTTTGTGAAAGAAGAACAATACCCCACATGGTTCGCTAACATTATCCCCGTTAAGAAGAAAAATGAACAGATCCATTTTTGTGTCGACTTCAAAGATTTGAAAAAGGCATGTCCAAGAGATGAGTTTCCACTACCAATACCAGAAATGATGGTGAATATCATTTCAACACACAAAATTTTCTCCTTCATGGACAGATCATTAGGATATAACCAAATCAAGATGGCTCCCAAGGATGCAACACTTACAGCCTTCAGAACACCGATTGGAATTTTTTTGCTATAAAGTGATGTCGTTCAACCTAAAGAACGTCGGAGGAACTTATCAGCGTGCAATGATGAAGATTTTTTATGATCTCATTAACAACCAAGTAAAATGCTACGTGGATGATTTGCTCATCAAAAGTAAACAAAAAATGGAACATTTGTACGATTTGAAGATCGTGTTTGAATAGTTACGACATTATGACCTTAAAATGAATCCCTTAAAGTGCGCCTTTGGCGTTACCTCTGTGAAATTTCTGGGATTTGTTGTCCATCATCGGGGAATCAAGATCGACCTTGATAAAATTAAAGTTATCTTAGAAATGCCTCCCTTTAAAACCTTGAAACAACTAAATTCCTTCCATAAGAAGTTGGCATATCTGAGGTGCTTTATTTCTAATCTCTCAGGTAGGTGTTAGCCTTTCTCAACATTAATTAAAAAGGAAGTCAAATTCATTCGGGAAGAGAAATGCCAACGGGCCTTTGAGAATTTTTAACAATATTTAATGACACCTCTTATTTTGGCAGCCCCTATTCCAGGGAAACCGTTGATACTTTATACCGCGGCCTTAAATGAGTGTCTTGGAGCCCTCTTAGCCCAAGTCAATGATGAGGGTAAAGAAAATGCACTGTACTACTTGAGTCGTTGCCTAATACCAACGAAGATGAGGTATCCACCTATTGAGAAGCATTGTCTGACGTTAATTTTCACCGCTCAAAATCTTAGACATTACATGATTTCTCATAAGATTACCCTAATCTCAAAAGTTAATCCGTTGCAATATCTGATGACCTAACCAACACTCTCCGGACGTCTAGCAAGATGGTCATTGATCTTATTGCAATTTGATATAACTTTTGTTCCCCTCCGTGCTATCAAGGGACATATATTAGCAGACTTTTTCACTGCACACCCACTGCCAGCAAAGTCCTCTCTCAACGATGAGTTACCAGATGAGCAAATACTACAAATAGAATTTTTCAATGCGCAACGCTGGGAAATATACTTTGATGGCACTTTGTAAGCCAGAAAAGACAAAGGATCAGGCACAGTTATACCAGGCAAAGCAGAGATCGGTTTGATCTTTATCATGCTAGATAAGGGTATATTGAGGTTCTCATACCACCTGACAGAGCCGTGCACCAACAATGAAGCAGAATATGAAACTTTAATCACCGAGTTAGAAGTGGCAATCTCAATGGATATAACGAACATTGCCATTTATGGCGACTCTCAACTCTTCATCCAGCAAGTCGTCGGACAATACAAAATTCTGAAACCAAGATTAGCAGAGCACCATCAATACACAATGAAGCTTCTAGAGCAGATCCCCGATGTGACTTTCTACCGGATTCCTAGGGAAGATAATTCTCATGCCGACGCTCTAGCAAAACTTGTTAAGGAAATGGCGTGTCTCTTGGAGGATTCCATTGAAATCACAATACAAGGATGATATGTCTTGTCTCAAATCGACCTCAAAACTTTACACAAGCTTGGAAAAGAAGAAGTAATAAAGACAGTTACAAACATCAACAAAGATTGGCGCAAGCCATTAATAGAATATTTGCATACTGGAAAGCTACAAGAAGACAAGTCTGAAGCACGTCATATCACAAGAAGGGCAATGTCTTACGCCCTGGTGGGAAACGTTCTCTACAGAAGATCATTCAACCAGATGTGGCTATGGTGTTTGAATAAAGCCGAAGCATAGAATATTGTCAAAGAAGTACATGCCGGATTGTGTGGCACTCATCAGTAAGGGAAGAAAATAAAAATAAAGATCAAGAGACTCAGACATTATTGGGCAACAATGATGTCTGATTGCATGGATACAGCCAGAAAATGTCACCAATGCCAAGTGCATGGGGTGATCTTACACCAGCCTTCGAATGTGCTACACCCAACTGTTGCCTTGTGGCCATTCGAGTGTTGGGGCACAGACATAATAGGTTTGATAGACCCTCCATCTTCTAAAGAACAGAGGTTTATACTTGTCTCTACAGATTACTTCTCTAAATGGGCACAGGTAGTACGTTGCATGAGGTTACGACATAGCACATCATTCAATTCTTCAAAAGCCAAATTGTCTATTGTTTCAAAGTACATTGTCAGAATAATTTCTGACAATGGGACAGATTTCAAAAGCACCAAAATCAATAATTTCATCAGAAGACATAGGATAGATTAAAGATACTCTACGATTTACTATCCCAGAGCAAATGGTCCAGCTGAAGCCTTCAACAAAACACTGGTACATATTTTGAAGAAAACACTGGATGAAAACAAAATGGATTGGCACAACAAACTATTAGAAGCCTTGTAGGCCTATCGAATGACTTTCAGGACTCCCACTCAGTGTACACTCTATATGCTCATGTATGGGTCCAAGGTCGTGCTACTGCTAGAAATCCAGACACCATCTCTTAGAGTTGTTGTTGCCAACCAACTCACAATAGGAGAAAGTGCAAAACTCAGATTTGAAGAAATGGAAAGTCTTGAGGGAAAAAGACTAGAAGCACAACAACACTTAGAGCTTTACCAAGCAAAGATGGTACAAGACCATGAAAAATTGGTCCGCCCAAGGACATTCAAAGTTGGTGACCTCGTACTTGTGCTCGAAAGACCTATTCTTGCATGTCGCAAAATAGGTGAAAAATTTGAGCCAACTTGGGAGGGACCATTTGTCGTTGAAAATGTCTACACAGGAGGAGCCTACTAGTTAGTGGACTTCCAGGGCAAAAGACCCATGTTACCAATAAATGGACGATACTTGAAAACCTATTATGCAACCTAATGTCGCTTGCCTTCGCTTGCTTTGAAATTTTGAAACTTTGATTATTTTTGGGTTATCTATGTGGCTAAATGTCTATGACCGGGTCCAAATTGTGTAATTAACCTCAATATAATGAAAATTTTGAGAAAAAAATTAAACTTTAAATTTTCTCCTTTCTACTTTTGAACTTAATATTCCACTAAATTAAACAAAACTCATACATAAAATAAACAAGTGTCTTCACAAAAATAGACTAAAATTTACTTTAATAAATACTTTGTTTTGTTCTCGTTCTTGCCAAGTTTCGTTCCACTGACATTTTTCCTGTCGTTTACAGAAAAATGTCGAGACAAAGGCTGATCTTCGCTTTCAAGGATGGTTGGAGCCTCGTACTAAATGAGGAAATGGCGCAGCAGGGTGACACCATAGACTTCAACATGGACTTTAACCAAGTTGATATGGACTACAAAGGTCCTCTGATGAGTGCAGTCAGCTGCCGAGAAAAGGAGGGATTGCCTTCACTACTGAGGGTGGCCGCCAAAGACAATACATCACATAAAGGAAAGAATATGATGACGAGCTTAATATAAACCCAGCTTAATATAAACCTTATTTAATCCTTTATATTAAATAGGAGAACTTGTCAGCAAATACAAAGGTTTCACAGACCAAACATATGTCATATATTCCTTAACTTATTTGATTGAGTCTCATCCTCAAGTCTTGTGTTTATCCTTCGGGATAGATATAGGATTTGAGGTACAACGCTCTTTCATTTAAACTATAAAAATATGGGGTCAGTTTGATTTTATATTTTTCTAAAACTAAATATATATATGTAAATTAAAACATCCTTCCGAAGCGGGTGACGGGATTTTGATTCTGGTGACCGACAGCTTCTTACGGGCAACTCTTCCAACCAAAAAAATAGCGCTGACAATAACGACAGAAAATGGTAAATAACTCCTCAAAGATGAAGTCGTATCCAAAATGTTCAGAAGTTTGATTAAGAAGCCTGAGTTCAGATTATCAGGGCCAAAGAAGTCAAAAATGGTCGATAAAAAGGATGAACCAAATTATTGTTCGTATCACTGATTGCTTGAATACACTATAGAAGAATGCTTCATCTTTAAAGATTGGTTCGTGAGAAATCTCAAAGAACAAAATATAACAATTTTGAAAGAATATTTAAAAGAACCTAAAAAAAGGTTCCATAAATATGATTACAACAAAGCCAATTTCTCTGATTGATCAATACACCAGAGAAGAGGGATGGAATACGACTTGGGACAAACTCAAGAGGGTCCTAAATCAAATCCAAAATTCATTGAGACAATATTCCGCATACACTGGATAAGATGAATAGAGTGCAATCTGGAGCAAATCATCTAAGAAAATATTGAACCAAATCTAGAATGCGTCAAAACAAACTTTCGTTCAGATTTTTTAGCCTGTCAGGCCCGAGATGATGATTTCACCACAAGAGCCGTCATTGTCAAAGATAAAGAGAGAAGAATGCCATCACAAAGATTGATAACATGGAGGGTAGGATAGGGGCTGCCTCTGCTAGATTGGTTGTCTCATATTCGGGGAAGAAAATCCTCGAATCCCTGACTTTTTATGATTATCTTTTTGCCCCTCCGAGGTCTTATGAATATAATGATCATGATTTCGACTGCATTTTAACTGTTTCTAGTGATGATGTAATCGATTATGACAAATCTAACTTCAGGCCCGAGATTGACTTTGTATGAAAATCCCAAAATGATCCTGAAATCATATTTGAGTATGGCGAACTCATTAACAAGACCGAAGAAGACATTAATGACAATGACTATGACAGCACCCAGAGTGAGGAACCAATCCTCAAGCACCAGGGTGCACCATTTGCCATCAACTTAGTCCTCTCTGACAAAGAAGAAACACCAAAAAATTTAACAATGGTACCTCAAGAAGAAGAAATTACAGAAATAAACTTGAGGAGCGGGAAAGTGTTACCCCTCAGAACTGCTCCAGTGAATAAAGGAAAATAAATAGTAACTCGAGAAGAACTATCGTTACCTCCACCAATGGAAGAAACACATAACCAAGAGAAAATTGGAGGGCCATACAAACTAGATTACAACGTGCTAGCTCATCTTAGCATGTTTTTGACCCGATTAAGCATCTATGACACTCTAATCCTATCAAAATAGATGAGAGATTCTCTGGTTACAGCTTTGCTTGACCCAAAGATTTTCTTAGCCCAGTTAGCCAGCTTATCCTCAGATGAAGTTTGCTTGTTGAAAGAATAGCCTGGGGTGACCTTCACAGATGAAGATTTGCTGCTCGGTACTGCCGATCACAACCAACCACTCTACATCTCCATTAACATCGGCAGATTTGTGTAGCCCAGAGTTGTAGTAGATCCTGGAGCATCACTCAACTTGATGAGTCTACGAATATTGGCCTATTTGGACATTAAAGCTCAAGAGATTAAGGCTGATAGCATGATGTTAAGAGGATTCAACCAAAAGGGAGAAAGAGCCATTGGATTGATTACATTGTTTATGAAGGTAGGAGAACTAGCAACATCCGCCAAATTTCATATCATCAACGCTGAGACCTCTTTCGCTCTACTTGGTCGACCTTGGATTCATTAACACAACATGGTTCCATCTTCTTTACACCAGTGCATCAAGCACTACAAAGAAGGACAAGAACATTGCATCAAAGGAGATCTACAATCATTTTCAATTCATGAAGTTGGCATTCATGAAGATTTTGCCTACTAAGCGCCTCCAAAGAAAACACTCTCCTCTCGCGAAATTGCAACAAACAAATGTAAAGATCCAGAAGAAGTACAATGGCAGGGCCATTCAACTCTGCTTCAGGGAGCTTCCACTACTCTCTTACAATAAGTTGGTGGAGGTCTTTTAGTTTGCGCACCCGAGGTCGAGGCCGGGGACGTGGACAAGCAAGAACTAACTTAATCGTTGAACGGACTAGGACAACCATCAACATCGGTGATGAAGATAGTTTCGAAGACAAAATAATGATGACAAAATAGAGGAAACCTCAATACAAGATATCCTTAGAAGATACAGAGAAAAGAAAATATGAGACAATGTATGATCGGATAAACCACTATGTGAATACCATGACCCTTACTCCGATCCTCCCTAAAAAGGTCGGGAGTTTAGGGGTCAAGGAAGTCCGTAGTATTGGATCAAAGCTGATGAAATTTTACCATGCTTCTACCTCTACTAATCTTGGAAATCATGAAAATTTAGATGAGGATCCTAATGAATTAATGGAATTGTCTTTTTTGCTACTTTTTGCCTTACGTACAAAAGTTAATTCAACAAGGACATTTACCAAAATAAATGCCAAAAATAAATTAAAACTTTTTGAAAAGTTATGGAGCGTTAAAGGTCGAGCTGCTAATTCAAAAGAGGGTATCGAATTTGGTACAGTCGAACCAATCGATGATTCAAAATTTTGCATGGTTATTATAAGTAAATCATAAAAGGACTGCCTTGATATAGAGGATGACTCTTCTGATCAACTGATAGAAGATAATCTGCCAGAGTTTGAAGAAGAAATCAAGTCAATTGTTGATGAATTTAAGGGAATCAACCTTGGGACTGAAGAGCAACCCCGACCTACATTTATAAGTTCTCTACTCAACGATGAAGAATCTTTAGAGTTGATCAAACTGTTAACAGAATTTAAAAATTGCTTCGCATGGAATTATGATGAAATATCGGGACTATCAGCAGAGGTTGCAGTTCATAAACTCGGGATAGATAAAAATATGACCCAAGTAAAATAAGCTCCAAGAAGAATACGCCTCAAAATAGAGCAACAAGTCATCGTCGAGATACATAAATTAATAGATGCTAACTTTATAAAAGAAGAGCAATACCCCACATGTTTAGCCAATTTTGTACTTGTCAAGAAGAAAAATGGAAAAATCGGTGTTTGCGTCAACTTCAGAGTTCTAAACAAAGCATGTCCAAAAGATGAGTTTCCACTACCAATAACAGAAATGATGGTGGATATCGCCTCTACACATGAAATCTTCTCTTTCATGGATGGATCATCGGGATACAACCAAATCAAGATGGCTCCCAAGAATGCAGTACTTACAGCCTTTAGGGCACCGATCGGAATTTTCTGCTACACAGTGATGTCGTTTGGGTTAAAGAACATCGCAGCAACATATCAACTTGCAATGACGAAAATTTTTGACGACCTTATTCACAATCAAGTAGAATGCTACGTGGATGATTTGGTCATCAAGAGAAAACAAAAAATAGACCATTTATGCGATTTGAGGATCGTGTTTGAACGGTTATGACGATATGACCTTAAATGAGTCTCTTAAAGTGCGCCTTTGGCGTTACCTCTTGGAATTTTTTAGGATTCGTTGTCCGTCATCGGGGAATCGAGATCGACCCAGATAAGATTGAAGCTATCTTAGAAATGTCTCCTCTTAAAACCTTAAAATAATCTAGGGGAAGTTGGCATATCTGAGACGCTTTATTTCTAATCTCTCAGGTAGGTGTCAGCCTTCTTAACATTAATTAAAAAGGATGCTAAATTCATTTTGGAAAGGAAATGCCAGCGGGCCTTTGAGGACATTAAACAATATTTAATGACACCTCCTATTTTGGCAGCCCCTATCTCAGGGAAACCTTTAATACTTTATACTGCGGCCCTAGATGAATTTCTTGGAGCCCTCTTAGCCCAAGTTAACGAAGAGGGTAAAGAAAATTCACTCTACTACTTGAGTCGTCGTCTAATATAGATGGAAATAAGGTATCCACCTATTGAGAAGCATTGTCTAGCGTTCATTTTTGCCACCCAAACGCTTAGACATTACATGCTCTCATAAGATTACCCTAATTTTAAAAGTTAACCCATTGCAATATTTTACGACCCAACTAACACTCTTCGAACGTCTAGCAAGATGGTCGATGATCTTATTGCAATTTGATATAAATTTTGTTCAACCAAATCAGATGAGCAAGTGTTACAAATGGAATTCACCAGTGTCCAATGTTGGGAGATGTACTTTGAGAGTGCTTCACTGCCAGAAAAGAAAAAGGATCAGGCACAGTTATACCGGGCAAAGATTGGTTTGATCTTTATCACACCAGATAAGGGTATGTTGAGGTTCTCATACCACCTGACAGTGCAGTGCACCAACAACAAAGCAAAATATGAAGCCTTAATCACCAGATTAGAGTTGGCAATCTCAATGGATATAACAAACAATATCATCTACGGTGACTCTCAACCCGTCATCTAGCAAGTCGCTGGACAATATAAAATTTTGAAACCAAGACTAGTAGAATATCACTGATACACGATGAAGCTACTAGAGCAAATCCCCTACGTGACTTTCTACCAGATTTCTAGTGGAGATAATGCCAATGGCGATGCTCTAGTAAAAATTGCTAAAGAACTGGTGTGTCCCCCAGAGGATTCCATTAAAATCAGAGTACAAGGAAGATAAGTTTTGTCCTAAATAAATCTCAAAACACTACACAAGTTTGAAAATGAAGAAACAATGATTGAAGTTGTGGATATCAACAAAAATTGGCACAAGCTATTAATAGAATATTTGCATACTGGAAAGCAGCTAGAGGACAAGTCTGAGGCACATCAAATTAAAAAAAGGGCTATGTCTTACGCTCTAGCAGGTGACGTTCTCTAGAAGAGATTGTTTGACCAGATGTGGCTACGATGTTTGTGCAGAGATGAGGCACAAAATATTGTTAAAGAAGTACATGTCAGATTGTGTGGCTCTCACCATACAAGGATGAAGATGAAACAAAAAATCAAAAGGCTCGGGTATTATTGGCCAACAATGATGCCCACTGCATGGATACAACCAAAAGATGAAGTTTGCTTGTTGAAAGAATAGCTTGGGGTGACCTTCAGAGATGAAGATTCGTTGCTCGGTACCGCCGATCACAACCGACCACTCTACATCTTCGTTAACATCGGCAGATTTGTGTAGCCTAGAGTTTTAGTAGATCTTGGAGCATCACTCAACTTGATGAGTCTACAAACATTGGCCTACTGGACATTGAATCTCAAGAGCTTACAACTGATAACAAGATGCTAAGAGGATTCAACCAAAAGGGAGAAAGAGCCCTTGGATTGATTACATTATTTATGAAGGTTGGAGAACTAGCAACAACCGCCAAATTTCATATCATCGACGCCGAGACCTCTTTCAAAGCTCTACTTGATCGACCTTGGATTCATGAACACAACATGGTTCCATCTTCTCTACACCAGTGCATCAAGTACTACAAAAAAGGACAAGAAAATTGCATCAAAGGAGATTTACAATCATTTTCAGTTCATGAAGTTGGCATTCATGAGGATGATGCCTACTACGCGCCTCCAAAGAAAACACTTCCCTCTCGCAAAATTGCAACAAAAAAATGTAAAGATCTAGAAGAAGTACAATGGCAGAGCCATTGAACTTTGCTTTAACGAGCTTCCACTACTCTCTTACAACAAGTTGGTGGAGTTTCTTTTATTTTGCTCACCCGAGGTCAAAGTCGGGGACGTGGATGACAAGAACTAACTTAATCGTTGAGCGAACTTGGCCAACCATCAACATCGATGATGAAGACAGTTTCGAAGAAATAATAATGATGATAAAATAGAAGAAACCTAAATATGAGATATTCTTAGAAGATACAGAGAAAAGAAAATATGAGACAATGTATGATCGGATAAACCACTATGTGAATACCATGACCCTTACTCCGATCCTCCCTCAAAAGGTCAGGATTTTAGGAGTCAAGGAAGTCCGTAGTGTTGGTTCAAAGCTAACCAAATTTTACTGTGCTTCTACCTCGACTAATCTTGGAAATCATGTAAATTATGATGAGGATCCTAATGAATTAATGGAATTGTCTTTTCGCTACTTTTTGCCTTACGTACAAAAGTTAATTCAACAAGGACATTTACCGAAACAATTGCCAAAAAATAAATTAAAACTTTTTGAAATGTTATGAAGTTTTAAAGGTCGAGCTCCAAACTCAAAAGTGGGTCTCAGATTTGGTATAGTCGGACCAGTCGATGATTCATAATTTTGCATGGTTGTTACTAGTAAATCATAAAAGGATTGCCTCAATATAGACGATGAATCTACTTATCAAGTAATAGAAGATGATTCACCAGAGTTTGAAGAAGAAATCAAGTCAACTGTTGATGAATTTAAGGAATTCAACCTCGGAACTGAAGAGCAACCCCGACCTACATTTATAAGTTCTCTACTCAACGATGAAGAATCTTTAGAGTTGATCAAACTATTAAAAAAATTTAAAGATTGCTTTGCATGAAATTATGATGAAATGTCAGGACTGCCAGCAGAGGTTGCAGTTCATAAACTTGGGATAGATAAAAATATGACCCAAGTAAAACAAGCTCCAAGAAGAATGTGCCTCGAAATAGAGCAGCAAGTCATCGCCGAGGTACAAAAATTAATAGATGCTAACTTTATAAAAGAAGAGCAATACCCCACATGGTTAGCCAATATAGTACCTGTCAAGAAGAAAAATGAACAAATTCATGTTTGCGTCAACTTCAGAGTTCTAAACAAAGCATGTCCGAAAGACGAGTTTCCACTACCAAAACCAGAAATGATGGTGGATATCGCTTCTACACATGAAATCTTCTCTTTCATGGACGGATCATCCGGATACAACCAAATCAAGATGGCTCCCAAGGATGCAATACTTACAGCCTTTATGACATCGATCAGAATTTTCTGCTACACAGTGATGTTGTTTGGGTTAAAGAACGTCGGAGCAACATATCAACGTGCAATGACAAAAATTTTTGACGACCTCAATCAAAATCAAGTAGAATGCTACAAGGATGATTTGGTCATAAAGAGCAAACAAAAAATAGACCATTTGTGTGATTTGAGGATTATGTTGGAACCGTTATGACGATATGACCGTAAATGAATCCCTTAAAGTGCGCCTTTGGCTTTACCTCTGGGAATTTTCTAGGATTCGTTGTCCGTCATCGGGGAATTGAGATCAACCCAGATAAGATTAAAGCTATCTTAGAAATGTCTCCTCCTAAAACCTTAAAATAATTATGTTCCTTCCAGCGGATGTTTGCATATCTGAGACGCTTTATTTCTAATCTCTCAGGTAGGTGTCAGCCCTTCTCGACATTAATTAAAAAGGACGCTAAATTTATTTGGGAAGAGAAATGTCAGCGGGCCTTTGATGACGTTAAATAATATTTGATGACACCTCCTATTTTGGCAGCCCCTATCCCAGGGAAACCTTTGATACTTTATACTACGGCCCTAGATGACTTTCTTGGAGCCCTCTTAGCCCAAGTCAATGACAAGGGTAAAGAAAATGCACTCTACTGCTTGAGTCGTCGTCTAATACTGATAAAAGTAAGGTATCCACCTATTGATAAGCATTGTCTAGCATTCATTTTTGCCACCCAAAAGCTTAGACATTACATGTTCTCATAAGATTACCCTAATTTCAAAATTTAACCCATTGCAATATTTCACGACCCGACTAACACTCTCCGGACGTCTAGCAAGATGGTCGATGATCTTTTTGCAATTGATATAACTTTTGTTCCCCTCCATTCTATCAAGTTATAGATTCTAGCAGACTTTCTCGTTGCACACCCACTGCCAGCTGGGGCCCCTCTTGACAACGAACTATTAGATGAGCAAGTGTTACAAATGGAATTCTCCAGTATGCAATTCTAGGAGATGTACTTTGATGATGCTTCATCTGCTAGAAAAGAAAAAGGATCAGGCACAGTCATACCGGGCAAAGCAAGGATCAGTTTGATCTTTATCACGCCAGATAAGGGTATGTTGAGGTTGTCATACCACTTGACAGAGCCGTGCACCAACAATGAAGCAGAATATGAAGCCGTAATCAGTGGATTGGAGTTGGCAATCTCAATGGATATAACAAATACCATCTACGGTGACTCTCAACCCGTCATCTAGCAAGTCGCTGGACAATATAAAATTTTGAAACCAAGACTAGTAGAATATCACTGATACACGACTAAGCTACTGGAGCAAATCCCCTACGTGACTTTCTACCAGATTCCTAGGGGAGATAATGCCCATGCTGACGCTCTAGCAAAACTCGCTACAGAACTAGTGTGTCCCCTAGAGGATTTCATTAATATCTGAGTACAAGGAAGACAAGTTTTATCCTAAATCGACCTCAAAACTATACACAAGCTTGAAAATAAAGAAACAACGATTGCAGTTGCAGATATCAACGAAAATTGGCACAAGCCATTAATAGAATATTTGCATACTGGAAAGCAGCTAGAGGACAAGTCTGAGGCACATCATATTACAAAAAGGGCTATGTCTTACGCTATAGTAGGTGACGTCCTCTACAAGAGATCGTTCGACCAGATGTGGCTACAAAGTTTAAGCAGAGAGGAGGCACAAAATATTGTTAAAGAAGTACATGCCATATTGTGTGGCTCTCACCATACAGGGCTGAAGATGAAACTGAAAATTAAAAGGCTCAAATATTATTGGCCAGTAATGATGCCGACTGTATGGATACAGCCAAAAGATGTCACCAGTGCCAGGTGCATGGGGTGGTTTTACACCAACCTCTAAATGTGCTACACCTAACCGTTGCTTCGTGGCCATTTGAGCATTGGGGCATAACCAAAGGAAAATTTGTTTAGATTTTCATACCTATTTTATACTATTTTTAATGATATTGCACTTTAAAGAAAGGTATTTTTGATGTTTTATTGCAGGAATGATGAATTAGGGTCATTGGAGCAAAAAGATACAAAAAGGAGCGAATTTGGAGCGAAAAGGACCAAAATGTGAAGATTTGAACTAGGCCGCCGACGACGCCCTCGACCCCGCCGATAGCGAGTTTTTCCGGAGACTACAAGACAAAATTATTCAAAAGCCCGCCGACGGTGCGCAGGAGGCCACCGACGAGGAGATCGACGGTTATGCCTACTCAAGCTTTCGATAAGGCCAAATTTTGAAGGGTGATTAGACAACTCTTAGGAAAGCTCATCCACAACTTTAAAAGAACATTTTGGCTGAAAATGGGGAGAGCTTGGGAGAGCCTGGAGAGTTCCTAGAGGTTAGAAAGGTTCCATTAGTGTGTAACAATTGTGAGGATTTTCTCAAGAAATTGTAAGAGTGAAGGGAAGGTGAGAGATTTCTTCCTCCTTGCTACTTTGAAGAGGAATTTTGTGTGCTGTAAAAAAATGAAGAGATTCAGAGGAACTTCGAGGAGTGTTCCTGGGGAGAATTTAGAGATAACTTATTTACTTGTTGAAATGGTGATTTGAATTGGCGAAGCCATGAAAATGTTTAAGAAATTGTGATGATCTTTTTCGAAATGGTAATTTGAATTGGTGAAGCCATAAAAATGTTTAATAAATTGTGATGATCTTTTCACTTCAATATTAATTACTTTCAATCTGGCCCAATTGATTTGTTAAAATATGTTGAGTTTTACAACTAAAGTGAATAATTGGCAAAACCATGAAAATGTTTTTGGTAATTTGAATTGGTGAAGCCATGAAAATGTTAAAGAAATTGTGATGATCTTTTCACTTCAATCTTAATTTATTGGAGCCATGAAAATTTTAAAAAAATTATGATGATCTTTTCACTTCGATCTTAATTTACATGAAGCCATGAAAATGTTTGAGAAATTGTGATGATCTTTTCACTTCGATCTTAATTTACTTTCAAATCTGGAATTGATTTGTTTAAAATATGTTGAGTTTTACAACCGAATGGTGAAGTCATGAAAATGTTTAAGAAATTGTGATGATCTTTTCACTTCGATCTTAATTTACTGAAGCCATGAAAATGTTTGAGAAATTGTGATGATCTTTTCACTTCGATCTTAATTTACTTTCAAATCTGCCCAATTGATTTGTTAAAATATGTTGAGTTTTACAACTAAAGTGAAGATTACATCTAAGATTCATGGAGGTCAAAAAAATGTTTAAGAAATTGTGATGATCTTTTCACTTTGATCTTAATTTATTTTCAATCTGGTCATAAATGTTAAAGAAGTTGTGATGATCTTTTCACTTTGATCTTAATTTACCTTCAATCTGGCCAATAATGTTTAAGAAATTGTGATGATCTTTTCACTTTGATCTTAATTTGCTTTCAATTTGACCAATTATTTGTTAAAATATGTTGAGTTTTACAACTAAAGTGAAGATTACATCCAAGATTGAGGGAGGTTTTAAAATATGTTGAGTTTTACAACTAAAGTGAAGATTACATCCAAGATTTATGGAGGTCAAAATAAAATATGTTGAGTTTTACAACTAAAGTGAAGATTACATCCAAGATTTAGGGAGGTCAAAGCCATTGGAAGTATGTTGAGTTTTACAACTAAAGTGAAGATTACATCCAAGATTCAGGGAGATCAAAGCCCTTAGAAATTGGGTGCAAATAAATAGGGAAATGGTTGAGTTTTACAACTAAAGTGAAGATTACATCCAAGATTCAAGGAGGTCAAAGCCCTTGGAAATTGGGTGCAAATAAATATAGTTTTACAACTAAGGTGAAGATTACATCCAAGATTTAGGGAGGTCAAAGTCCTTGAAAGTTAGTTGTGATGATATTTTAACTTCCTTTTTACTTTGATCTTAATTTACTTTCAATCTGCACTTTGATCTTAATTTACTTTCAATCTCGCCAATTGATTTGTTAAAATATGTTGAGTTTTATAACTAAAGTGAAGATTACATCCAAGATTCAGGGAGGTTAAAGCCCTTGGAAGTTGGGTGCAAGAAAACAGGGAAATATTATTATCGGGCGTAGAATTGTAGATTTTAGAGTAACAGACTAAAATCCCTAATTTTGTCCTATCATTTGGGTGCTGAAGTGTAGATGTTAGCCCTCATGTGAGGGGAACGTGGGACCTCCAAAGTGAGAGCCGCTATCCTCCCAGCTTAGCCGCAGATTCAATAATGCTCCTATTTGGTACAATATAAATTGAAATAATTCATTTTATCCATTCACTATAATTTCTTGGCAAGGAGAAGATGTTTTCTTATATATTGAATATCACAATTAAACCCTACTTTATATCATTAGTTATTTATTAGTTAGTAAACCCTACTTTATATCATTAGTTATTTATTAGTTATTAAAATTATCCTAACATTCACTATAATTTATTGACAAGGAGAAGGATGCTTTCTTATATATTGAATATCACAATTAAACCTCTATAATTTCTTGACAAGGACAAGGATGCTTTCTTATATATTGAATATCACAATTAAACCCTACATTTCTTGACAAGGAGAAGGATGCTTTCTTATATATTGAATATCACAATTAAGCCCTACTTTTTATCATTAGTTATTTATTAGTTATTAAAATTATCTATTTATTTCAATTGCCTATTAGTGACAGATAAGTAAATTGAATGCCATTAGTGATTAAAGTATTGCTTTTCTAAGGTCTTAGTCCGTAATTCTAAACTACTCCCTGTGGGATGGATATCTAGGACTCCCTTAGAGCCCTATATTACTTGAATGATATGTATCTTTACGTTGACAAATTTGACTTTAATATTATTGAATATTATATTTATACATCTTTATCAAATCAAACACATATATAAAGTCGCAGTCAAGTTTCTGGCGTCGTTGCTGGGAATTTAAATCTTCTAGTAGCGCCATCAAATTCTTTTATTTGATGATTTATAAAAAGTCGGTCAAGTTTTTGGCGCCATTGCCAGGGAGTGATTGAGTGAGTGAGTAAAATTACGATCAGAGTAACGGGCAAATTAGGATTATTACAAAATTTTTACTTTAATTGCAACTTATTTTTATATTTATATTTAGTTAATTATGTTATTGAGTACTAATTTCAAATTGTATGCGTAAATTTGGACCTGAAAATCTTATACCCTACTATTAGTGTAATGATTTCAAATTGTATGCGTAAATTTGGACATGAAAATCTTATACCCTACGATTCGACACACTATTAGAAAAATTAGAAGATTGAGAAGAGAACCTAGAAATTCTGATACAATGGAAAATTAGAAGGATTAGAAGATTAAGAAGAGAACCTAAAAATTCTGATACAATGGAAAACAACATGAGCAATGTATGCGTAAATTTGGACCTGAAAATCTTATACCCTATGATTCGGAATTAGAACACACTGTTAGAAAGTTAGAAAATTAAGAAGAGAACCTAGAAATTCTGATACAATGGAAAACAACCTGAACAATCAATGAATAGAGAATGAACACCAACCTAGACCCCTAAGTCATTATACAAATCCTACAACAGATGAGATTCACTTATCTATCCAAAATCCTGATGTAGCTGCTAATTCATTTGAGCTGAAACCTACTATTATCCAAATGGTACAAAACAATCAATTTGGGGTTACACCAAATGAAGATCCTAATTTACACCTCGCTATTATTTTAGAATTGTGTGCTACATTTAAATATGATAGAGTCTCAAACGATACTGTTGACTTAGACTTTTTCCTTCTTCACTGAGGGATAAGGCTAAGATGTTGTTAAACTCATTAGCACCTAGATCTATTAGAACTTGGGGAAAACTGTCACAGAAATTTATATCCAAATATTTCCCTCCATCCAAAATTGCTAAACTGAGAAATGACATAACATCTTTCTGTCAAATTGATGGAGAGTCAATATATGAAGCTTGGGAAAGATTTAAAGATCTTCTTAGGAAGTGTCCTCATCATTCGTTACCAGATTGGTTAACAATTCAAACTTTTTATAATGGATTAGTGGGATCTCTTAGATCGATTATAGATGCTGTGGTTGGTGGTTCTTTAATGTCAAAACCTTTTGATGAGGCTTATTCATTAATAGAAGAGATGGCTACCAACAATTTTCAAAGGCCCTCTGAGTGGGTAAATCCTAAAAGAGTAGCTAGTATCCATGATTCTGATGCAATATCTATGTTAGCTTCGCAGATTGCTGCATTATCAAAGAAATTAGATCATTATGGGATGAATAATTCTCCAATACCTCCTATGATGGAAGAAAATTCATCTGGGCAATTTGTGGATGTTCAACCTTTATATGAGACCTTAAATGTTATTATTAGACCCAACAACCCATATTCAAACCATTATAACCTAGGTTGGAAGAATCATCAAAATTTTAATTGGAATAACAATTCTTTTACAAATCAACAATGAGCAAACAACTCAGTGAACCCACTAGGAAACTCATCCAACCAAGGAAACGTTAACTACAGACCTTCTTATCCTCCAGGATTTAACAGTAATACTCAAACTAAAGAGACGAAGTTGTCTATGGAAGAGTTGATATTAAACATGGGTCAACAATTACAAAATCAAGGAAATTAATTACAGATTCAAGGAAATCAATTACAACATCAAGGAGCTGCTATTAAGAATATTGAAAACCAATTAGGGCATATCGCTATTGCACTTAGTAACCGAACATTAGGAACTTTTCTGAGTACTGTGAAACCAAATCCTAAAGATCAAGGAAAAGAACAAATTAAAGCGATACAATTACGAAGTGGAAAAGAATTAGAAACAAGGGTAAAAAAAGAAACAGAAACTGAAAAAAGAAAGTGGATACCAAAGAAAAAAAGGATCATGAACACCCAGATTTAGA
>JXCR01143208.1:3979-49565 GCA_002079205.1 Phalaenopsis hybrid cultivar | reverse complement strand
TTAAAATATGTTGAGTTTTACAACTAAAGTGAAGATTACATCCAAGATTCAGGGAGGTCAAAGCCCTTGGAAGTTGGGTGCAAATAAATAGGGAAATATTATTATCGGGCGTAGAATTAGAGATTTTAGAGTGACAGACTAAAATCCCTAATTTGGTTTTATCGTTTGGGTACTGAAGTGTAGATTTTAGCCCTGAGGTGAGGGGAACATGGGAGCTTCGAAGTGAGAGCCGATATCCTCCCAGCCTAGCCACAGATTCAGTAAACAAGCATAGGATTAGTCAATGTTTTTTATTCCTGGACCAAAGGGTAAGGAATATGTATGCTCCTATTTGGCACAATATAAATTGAACTAATTCATTTTATCCATTTCACTATAATTTCTTGACAAGGAGAAGGATGCTTTCTTATATATTGAATATCAAAATTAAACCCTACTTTAAATCATTAGTTATTTATTAGTTATTAAAATTATCTATTTATTTCAATTGCCTATTAGTGACAGATAATTAAATTGAACGCTGTTGTTTTGATTAAAGTATTACTTTTGTAAGGTCTTAGTCTGTATTTCTAAACTACTCCCTGTGGGATCGGTATCTTGGACTCCGTTAAAGCCCCATATTACTTGAACGATACGTATAGTTGCATTGACAAATTTGACTTTAACATTATTGAATATTATATTTATACATCTTTATCAAATCAAACACATATATAAAGTCACGGTCAAGTTTTTGGTGCCGTTGCTGGGAATTTAAATCTTCTAGTAGCGCCATCAAATTCTTGTATTTGTCGATTTATAAAAAGTCGGCAGGGCACAGACATAATAAGTTCGATAAACCCTCCATCTTTTAAAGGACACAGGTTTGTTCTTGCCACTACAGAATATTTCTCTAAATGGGCAGAGCCAGTGCTGTTACGAGAGGATACAACACGACACGTCCTTCAATTCTTAAAGAGCCAAATCATCTATCATTTTAGAGTACTGCGAAGCATAATTTCCGATAATGGGTTAGCTTTTAAAAGCATAAAGATCAATAATTTCTTGAAAAGACATAGGATAGATTGGAGACACTCTATAATTTACTATCCTAGAGCAAATGACTTGGCTGAAGCCTTCAACAAAACATTAGTACAGATTTTAAGGAAAACATTAGATGAAAAAAAGGGACTGGCACAACAAATTTCTAGAAGCTTTGTGGGTCTACCGAACGACGTTCAAGACTCCCACTCAGTGTACACCCTACATGCTCATGTAAGGGTCCGAGGCCATACTACCACTAGAAATTCAGACGCCGTCTCTCAGAGTCGCTGTTGCCAGCCAACTTACAACAAAAGAAAGTGCAAAGCTCAGGCTCGAGGAACTAGAGAGTCTGGAAGGAAAATGACTTGAAGCACAACAATATTTGGAACTTTACCAGGGAAAAATGGTACAAGCTCATGACAAATTAGTCCGCCCAAGGAAGTTTAAAGTTGGTGACCTTGTCCTCATGCTCAAAAGGCCTATTCTTGCAACGCCGCAAGATAGGTGGAAAATTTGAGCCAACTTGGGAGGGACCATTTGTCGTTGAAAAGGTCTACGCAGGAGGAGCCTATCAGTTAGTATATTTCTGAGGCAAAATACCCATTCTACCAATCAATGGAAGATACTTGAAGACATGCTACACAACTTGATAATGCTTGCCTTCGCTTGATTTTAAATTTTGAAATTTTGATTGTTTTGGGGTTATCTATCTGGCCAAATGTCTATGACCGGGTCCAAAATTTTTGTAGCAAAATTAAAATCAACTTAATAAAAAAAAGAAGATTTTTTTGAAAATTACACACCTCAATTTTCTCTTTTCAGACTTAATATGCTACTAATTTAAACAAAATTCACACATAAATAAACAATATCTTCACCAAAATAAACAAAAATTTTCTTTAATAAATACATTGTTTTGTTCTTGTTCACACTAAGTTTCAGCCCACTGACATTTTCTCTATCGTCTGCAGAGAATTGTCAGGTCAGAGGCTGATCTTCGCCTTTAAAGATGGCCAGAATCTCATACTAAATGAAGAAATGCCGCTGTTGGGCGGTACTATAGATTTCGAAATGGAATTTAACCAAGTCGGAATGGATTACAAGGGGCCTTTAATGAATTTCATTAGTCGACGGGAAAAGGAAGGGCTACCTTCACTACTAAGGGTGGCCATCAAAGACAGTGTGTCACTGAAAGGAAAGAACGTCATGATACAACAAGACCCGATGGAGGGGCCTAGCCGTTTATCATCCATGAAAGCTACGCAGACTGGGGGCCTAGTTGATCTTGATAATCAAAGGATACTGTTTGCTCCACTACAAAGAACACAACAAAGAAACGCCAGCCGACGAAAACAGAGAGCTTTCTTACAAGAAGAGAAGAGATGCTAGAAAGAGGTAGACAACTTGCTGACTCCTATTTCTGAGGGACACATTTATGATCCAGGCATTAAAGAGACCTCCTCTAGCCAACCCGCTACGGATGAGGAGTCCGAGTTTGATGCAAAGCCAAAGATACTACCAACTTCAGATGTTCTGTGTACGGGTTGCCCTACCTGTAATGTCGAAATACCTGCACGAGTGTCGGCTACTGGGGCAATCGTGGAGTGCCCGGACTGCAACGTCCTACATCTACAACACTACAGTACATTAGAGGAATATACATCTACCGATGATTGATCTCAGACCCCTAATTACCTGATAGAGGCAGAGCCATATGTCCCAATGAATGCAGAGTTGTATGTTCCAAGGGATACAGAGCAAAACATTCTATCAGACGCAAAATCATACATTCCGTTAGAGCCAGAGACAACATCAGCTTTGGTTCCCGCTGATATTCAAATGAGGGAATACCCGTGACAACTGTTGACTCTCAGTACGGTGGAATATTATAAAATGAGCAAAATAAATTATACGAAGAAGTATAGGGAAAATTCATCAACATACTAGAAGGATTAGAACTGTATACTAGAGTCTTTTCAGAGACTAACAAACAAAGTATTCTTGAATGCATTTTTGACCTAAGGGACATAGGTCAAGCAAGCTTGCTCATGGAAAGGACCTATTCTGAGCCGAGGAAATGGATGCAAGGAAAAGGGAAGATTATNATTATAAAATGAGCAAAGTAAATAAAGAGACTTTGAATTCTATGAAGAGGTACAAGGAAAATTCATCAACATCTTTGAGGGATTAGAACTGTATACAAGAGTCTTCTCATAAACTGACGAACAAAGTATTTTGTACTGCATTTTTGACCTAAGGGACAGAGGTCGAGCAGGTTTACTTATGTAAAGGACCTATTCTGAGCCGAGGAAATGGATGCAAGGAAAAGAAAGGATTACTACTCAGTGTGGCTACTGCTACAACTTCACAAATGATAGACAAGGGAATCCGTCTGGGATCCTCAGACACAATCAAGTAGATCCACTACCTGCAATGATAAAGTGGATGATCGAAAGAATGGTCAGATGGAATATTTTGCCCGCTACATGCATTCCAAAGAATTGTATTATCAGCATCTACAACAAGGGTGATTGAGTACCTCCACACATTGATCACCATGACTTCATAAGGCCTTTGTATACAGTCTCATTCATGAGTAAAAGCAACATCTTATTTGGGAAAGAAATTGATGTCATCAGCCCTGGTGAGTTCAGAGGCTCTGTGGAGATTCCCCTACCAGTTGGCTCAATGCTTGTTCTTAAAGGCAACGGTGCAAACGTTGCCAAGCATTGCATTCCAGGAGTGTGACATCTTAGGGTGTCCGTGGCTTTCTGACGGATGGACAACAACAAAATGCCATATGGGTTACAAACAGATCCAGAGCANCACAATCAAGTAGATCCACTACCGCCAATGATAAAGTGGATGATCAAAAGAATGGTCAGATGGAGTATTCTATCCTCTACCTGCATTCAAAATAGTTGTATTATCAGCATCTACGATGAGGGTGATTGCATACCTCCACACATCGATCATCATTAATTCGTGAGGTCTTTTTGTATGGTCTCATTCATGAGTAAAAGTAACGTCTTTTTTGGGAAAGAAACTGACATCGTCGACCCTGGTGAGTTCGGAGGCTTCGTGGAGATTCCCCTATCAGTTGGTTCAGTGCTTATTCTTAAAGGCAAAGGTGTAGACGTTCCCAAGCTTTGCATTCTAAGAGTGCAACACTTCAGGGTGTCTGTAACCTTTAAATGGATGGAGGATAGCAAAATACTGCATGGGTTTTAACCAGATCCAGAGCTGGAGGAACTACTATCTTACGAGCTATGAGAGGGTTGTACCTCTGAGCGCATGTGAAGGGAACTCTTGTCCTGTAGTGTGGCTTAGAAGGTCAGCTCGATCAGGAGCTCGTCACAGCAGGAACAAATAGTCAGAGGATTCATTTCTACTTTACTACAATACAACAATGTGATATGTACTAGAGATGCTCAGCCTATAATGTGTACTTGGCATCAGATATTTTGGATTTACTTTGATGCATTTTGCATATTGTACTTTTTGAGGCGTTGGCTTACACTTGATTTGTAACATTTTATTGGAACATATTAATGAAGTTTTGTTCAGAAATGTGTCTTTTTGTTAATTGCCTTTTGTACGATGGATGGAATCCACAAATCACATGTTGGTTCAAAATTACAACGAACAAAGAAGAAAATGACAAACAAAAAATTTTTAACGATAATAAAATTTAAACAAAAATAACCAATAAACAAACAACAAAACAACTCTCTTTTAAAAAAAATCAACCAACTAAAATCAAATTTGAAAACATATTTTGAAAAATTAAAAGTGATAAAAACAACAAGAAGAGAAAATAAGTCTGTTAAGTGGATTATCTAAATTTTGGTGTTTCTTACTCTTTGCTCGCGCAACACAACTATCTTTGTCTGCACTAATTCTTTTCACATCTTCGTGGAATTTCTGTGCAAAAACTCGCAAATGTTCACAAATCCTCTTCAATAATGTCAACCTTTACATATGACACATGTCTTAAAATTAAACACTACAAACTCTATAGAATTCTCATTTTCGAATCAGTCCCTAATTTCTGAATCACTACTTTTGAGGTCGGTCCTTACCTTATGACGCTCTCTTTTTGAGATTGATCCTTACCTTTCAATTCTCATTTTCGAATCAGTCCTTAATTTTTGATTCACTACTTTTGATGTCAGTCCTTACCTTCCGACGGTCTATTTTGAGTTTGATCCATACCTTTCAATTCAAATTTTCAAATCAGTCCCTAATTTCTGATTCACTGCTTTTGAGGTCGGTCCATACCTTCTGACGCTCTCTTTTTGAGATTTATCCTTACCTTCTAATTCTCATTTTCAAATCTATCCCTAATTTATGATTCACTACTTTTGAGGTCGGTCCTTACCTTTCGATGCTCTCTTTTGAGATTGATCAGTATCTTCCAATTCTCATTTTCAAATCAGTCCCTAATTTCTGATTCATCCTTTTGAGGTCGGTCCTTACCTTTCGACGCTCTCTTTTTAAGATTGATCCTTACCTTTCAATTCTCATTTTAGAATCAGTCCCAAATTTCCGATTCACCCTTTTGAGGTCAGTCCCTACCTTCCGACGCTCTCTTTTGAGATTGATTTCTAGCTTTCAATTCTCATTTTTGAATCAGTCCCTAATTTTTGATTCACTACTTTTGAGGTCAGTTTTGATGCTCTCTTTTAAGATTGATCCTTACCTTTCAATTCTCATTTTTGAATCAGTCCCTAATTTCTGATTTGCCCTTTTGAGGTTGGTCCCTACCTTCCGACGCACTCTCTTGTGATTGATCCTTAACTTTCAATCCTTATCCTGGGATCAGTCCCTAACTTCTGATTCCTCTCTTTTCATGATCGGTCCTTAACTTTTGATCCTCTTCTAAAATTAATACCTGAATTTCAAATCCAACCCAACGGTCAGTACTTACACACTGATTCCCATCTTCTATAAATTCCTGAAATCTCATAACTCAAAATCCACTCTCCAATCCGCAGTGAGAGTCCCTACTTTTTGACTTTGATCAAATATTCACCTGCTATATTCCCCAGCGGAAGCAAATAGCACACACAATTCTTCACTCCTTCCTATGTCTGTCAACTTAGGAGTTTGTTTTAGTATTGTTGGTCTTGTCGTTCAACGCCAATACACGTGGTGTGCTTTGCCCAGCACACCACACCTATTGGGGGTCCTTTTGTTGACCTCATTTTTAGTTTAGGTCTAGTGTTCCTCTTTAGTAGCCTAAGTTCTAGCCATAGGACTTCCTATTGACTATTCATAGAAAACTAGAAAAGGAACCCTCTCCATTAGAAATTATAAACTCCTTTTTACTCAACTTCAAGTTCTACATATTGATCCTAACCTCTAGCACTTAGTAGGTGGGGTCATTATGGGGGAGCTCAAGAAGAGTTCCTATAGGACTGTTGGACCTTAGGGTTGGCCCTGGGTGTTGGTTTAGAGCTAAGGCACTCACTAATTATCACCTCACCCACAACCACTCACAAGCACAAACCAAATTTTCTTGCCTTTCGTCCCTTGATGCTTTTGGGATACTCATGTAGATGGTCCCCTAAACCCACTGGCCCTAGGCTAGGGTTTAACTAAGACCAGTACATAGAGAACCCAAAATGGGGTTTCCATTAGTCCATAGCTTATTTATGGTTGTTGGCATCGCAACTCTACCAAAATGCTCAACTTAGCCTTTTGCCCTAAACTCCCCCAAATTACCTAGATACCCTTGAGACCCTAAATTTTTCCAAAATTCCCATATTTACCCAAATATCCAAATTTGTTCAAAAATTATTTTAAACCTTTTGAAAACACCTAAATTACCCAAAATCACCAAAAATTGCCAAATTACCAAAATACCCCTCCTTAGCCCAAAAATCAAAAAATTCCAAAAAAATCCCAAAAATTCCCAAAATACTCCAAATATTCTGAATTTCACTTTTCTCAACTACCACATGACCCAATTTAGCTATTTTGACCATTTTTTACCAAAACCCTAAAATTGCCTTTAAAGGCCCAATCTCTCCAAATCCACCTCAAATTTCCATGAAATTGATCCCCATTTCCCCCAATTTTAATCCTAAACTCAAATAAACCTTTCATATGGCCAATATAAATCAAATCCAAGCTCAATTGGCCCACTCTTTAAGCCCAATTTTGATCCAAATCAAAAGCCCCAATTTTGGCCACATGACCTAATTTCACCCAATTAAACTTTTAGCCCACTCAATTTGCCATAAATTATGTTGAAAACTCTTCATAACATTCACATACATCAAACTTGACCTTTAATTGGCCTTGGTGAAGCCTCAATTTCATTTAATTTTGACTTAAGTCCAAAAGCCCCAAATTTTGCCCCAAATTGGCTATGCCTCCAAATTTCACCAAATTGATTGACTTAACCACAAAATTGGAACCCAATTTATGTTGAAAACTCTTTATGATGTTTTTATTGACAATTTTCAATAATCAATTTGGACTTAGCCCAAGGCTAGCCCAATCTAGACCTAAGTCTAGCCAAACATGCCCAAAATGACCAAATCTCCAAAATCCTTCAAATTGACCCTCCAATTGAACTCAAAATCACTTCAACCCTTCACCAAAAATTTTCCTTACAATCATCTACATTAAATGCACCATTCAATTGGGCTTGAAATCATGGCTAGCCTAACTCAAACCCAACCCTTGACCATGTAAACTTAAATGGACCCATGACCAAATTTGACAAAATTAAACTCAACATGACCAAATTAACTCCACCACAACCAATCCTAGGTCCCCTAGAACTGAGCCAAGACCACCTAACCCAAGATAAATGAGATATGGACCAAGGGTGCCCCAAATTAAGGGATTTATTGCCTTAATTTCCCAAACCAAAGATATCTTTGCCAAATCCTCCCACCAATTTAAGTTAATTGCTTTGACAGATTCCCTTGAGGTTCATAAACTCCTAGACACCTCCCCCTGGCCTAGTCACTGGAGAAGCCAAAACTAAGGGCCACCCCCTCTTAAAATTCACCCAATTCAAACCTAGAGGCCAGCTCACCCAATTTAAATTTTAGAGCCATTCTGCCCTCCACCTAAGAATCACATTGCACCCAAACATTGGCCCTAGCAGCCAACTTAAGCCATTTTTCTAAAAAGCTCCACTTCACGGCCATGGAGGTGTGTTGAAATTTTCTCAAAGAGAGCCCTCCAAGTTGCTCACAGAGACTCTTTGAGACCTCCTCCGCTCAAGCCAATCATTTTCCCGCACTGATTCCCATTGTGGAAGCTCAATTTTGAGCTCAAACTTCTACCAAAAAGCAGGACAGAGCTCAATATAATTCTACAGTCCACCAAACTCAAATTAAACTCACCCACACGTTCACTATAATGGAAGAAGAAGAAGCCCGATCAAATCCCCCTTCCACAGAGCCCCTAGCATAGACTTTGATCAACACCTGAAATCGAGCTTGGCTGAATTCATACCTAGACCTTACACCACAGCAAGAGGCTCAATCCCTAGCCTCCTTGGACTTCAACGAACGTGCCGAGCACCTCTAATTGAAGCTTCTCTTCTCATAGCAAAGGTATTGAACTCCCTCTCTTCTCGATCTTATTTCGATTCTCCATTTTCTTAGGCTTAATTTCATGGCATCTTAACTATATAGATATGTTCCTCTAGTCTAGACGAGCATTTTAAAAAAAAATCATTCAATTTGGTTGACAAATGAGGGAGATATCAAGCCTTGAAGATGGACGGTCCTCGGGCTAGGCCATTGGGGAATATGACGGAGAGCCATCCGATCATGCATTTATTTCATCAACAGATGAGATCAAGCTAGGCAGTGCTTCCTTACGCAAATTGTGGGCCTAGTCACCGTTGAGGTGGATGGCAGCGTCAGATAGGAGCGTGTCGTGTGGAGCTTCGGAGCCGTCATAGGTTGACATGGCGCCACGTGTTTATGTAGATAAATAGGGAATTAAATAAATTAGAAAATGCTCCCTAACTTCAAAAATCCATATCTTGGTGTAGAAAAATAAAAAAACTAAAATAAAAATACCCTCTTTCTTAGTGAATAGAGGAGAACAATGTGGAAATAATTTGAAGCCCATTTGGTGTGTATTTCATTTTTAATAAATCAATTAGTTTTAGGAGTCTTTTAAATCTCCATGCATGTAGGCATTTTACCATGGCTTGCAATTTTGACATGTTGTTGCCTCTGATAAGGGGAACATTCCCTGACTTTTCCAAAGTCAGGGGAGACCTCTAAACAAAGATCATATTTTTCAAACTTATGTCTATTATTTACATAAATTGATCATAGTAATTAGCATGTTGTTTAGAAAAATTTAAGAAAATTTTGGTAGGTCTATTATGACCAGAGAACTATTTAAAAAATCTTTCATGAGCCAAGTCAATCAAAATGCACTTAATCTTCACAAACCTAAAACATAAAGATAATTAATTTTTGAAAATAAAAATATCAAAATGACTTGATTTTTTATCTCCACTGTTTCTTAAGACTCAGAAAACTTTTCATTAAAATTTCAAAACATTTTAAACTCATTTGATAACTCAAATTGATTTTCAAAGTTAAATGACATTTTTTACACAAAAAAAATAATTTTTAATAATCAAAATATAGCTCAAAAATTTATGAAAACTAGTTTTGAAGTTCTCTGTGATCAGAAGAATTTTCTAAAAATAAAATAGTGCATAAAATAAAAACTTCATTTTATAGCCTATTTTTAAATATTTAAAATAATAAAAAATGATAAAAATCACAAAAATTATAAAATTCAAGGAAATGTTCAGAATTGTTTGGAATATTTTTCCTGGCTTTCTAAATGAAGATATTGAATTTTAAAGCTTAAAGTAATTTTTAAAGGCTAAAAAATGGATTTTCACCAAAATAATTTCAATAAATCAAAGAAAAATCAAAAATATGTAAAATTTGCTTCTCTAGGTTGTTTGACCTCAGAGAGATTTTTCAAAAACATAAAACTTAATTTTTAACTATTAAAATATTTTATAATTAATAAATACTCGATATTTAAAATAATTTAAATAATTCAGAAATAAACTCAATAAATCATGAAATTTGGTCAAAATAGTTCTTTGATCTAATTTTATCTCCATTAAAAATTTCAAGAAATTATGCTTTACCTTGTTAAAGTTATAAAATTTTCTTCGAAAAATCCTGTTTTTGCATAAAAATAAATATGTAAATTAAATTTTAAAAAATCACATTTTCTCCTCTGGTATCTTAATTGACCCATGAGTGAGGTGGGATGAAAATTTCAAAGTCATTTGAATTAAATTTGACAAATTATGAAGTGATAGAGCCTTAGGGGCAAAAGTATAATTTTGGAAATTTAGCCTTAATTAACATTTAGGCTTAATTCAGAGAAGGAAAAGGGCAACCTCTTATCTTAATTAACATGTTTGGATGACTGAAACATAAGGGAAATAATTGGTAGAAATCAATCTCATTTTTATTAATTAAACAATAAATTTGTAATCTCCCTAAATTATTAAAATTTGGAAGTCTAGTCAGATAAATGATCCTAGACTTAGGGGTATAGTTTTGGGTGTTAATAATTCAATATTCAAATACCCCTATTTGATGTTCAAATGACATTTAAGTGCTTTGAAAATAAATAATCTTCATCACTTAAAATTCAACTTCTTTCAAAATAACTAAGATATTTACCAAAACCTTAAGGGCTTGGAAGTGACCTAGGCTAATTCAAATATGATTAAATGAGGACTAGAAAAGTGAACTTAATTAAAATTGAACATCTTTAAAATACTACAAGCCCAAATTAAAAAAAAAATTGGCTAAGTGTTTCAATAACTCTAACTTTCCCCCTTTAAGGGTCTTCACCCACATAATTGTCAAATTAAATTATAAGTGATAATCACCTTACTCTTAAGGATAATTGAAACATTAGTGTTCATTGAGCATTAAAGGCATTTACAGGATGGGTTATTAAGTAGCATAATAAGTTTAAATGAGTTGGAGACTTTTCTCTAGGTAGAGGGAGGGGAGCATGGACCTACTTCTTTCTCCAGATCTGTTGAATACCTCAGAGGTTTACTAAACTTAATATGTTTTGCTTAACAAAAATCATCCTTAATCAAACTAATAGGGACCCACAAAGATATGACCTAAGGTTAGGTAGGTCACAAAAACCTTACTTATTCCACTTTACATAAAATGTTCTAACATGCATTTTGAGTTTTAGGTGGTGGAACGAGTAAACTCTCCAGGTATGCTTTTACAGTTTACAACACTGTCTTTCTTGTACTTTCGTACTATACTTTTAATGTAAACACAAACTTGAATACTGAACAACGATGTCACCCTACATGAAAACTAAAACTATCAGGATAACCACAAAACCAAAACCAAAACCAAAACTAAAATCAACCAAGATAAAATTCACCACCACAACATTCAAAATATAAAACAATTCAACATTTAATCACAAAAATCACACAAAACAACAACTACAACTAAATTAAGACGTCTCTATCGGATGACAGTTGCTAATGAGGCTTCCCACGGTCTAAATGAAAGTATGGAACTCATTAAATTGAGTTTAGAAAATTCATTTGGACTAAGTGAATCTAATAGAAAATAGTGGTGTCGGAACGAGGGAATTGTAGGATCCTAACCGGTGTTGCTCTAATCAACTTTAACATCCCCCATAAAATTTAAAGAACTACAACCATAGGGCCACCTGATTGACATCATAACTGGACACTCTAGAAAACTTAAACTCGTTACGGCAAGGAGCTTGGAGCTAGCATGGTGGGCAGCACGGCCATCTTCAACAACAGAACATGTCTACACCAGCTAAACCTTTCCTTCCTTAGAATTAAATAACAATCCATAGGATTTTGAGGTTGTCTGCCTAGTGCAACATAAATCCTCAACTCATCTTTTGGCCTTTGTACAACCATGTTGTATAATATAAGCCCTAACTCGTCTTAGGATTCCAAGGTTGTCGTCTGTCACGACCTAAATCCTCACTTCTTCCAGGCTATTTGTGTGATCGTTCTACACAAAAGTATGCCCTAACAAATAAAATCGGTAGGATGAAACACTTAAATAATTTCTCCTGAAAATTGAAGCCAAACCATAGGATAGACCGGGAAGTCATCAAGGTTCTCCTCCGGATCCATGACATCCCCTAGTTCTTCCTTCTTTTGACTCTACAACAAAATGTTCAAAATTTGAGCCAATCCCATTTCACACCTCTTTGTCCAATCTTGTTGAAAAGTCCTATCCTTTTTGAAATCCTTGAAGATAATATTTTTTATTATTTATCAAGAATTTTCTTAGGTGACTTTAGTCATTTAAGATGTAATTAACTATAGGGGCTTGCCCTTATAGGAAGCTTTTCTAAACCCAGCTTAATATAAACCCTATTTAATTCTTCATATTAAATAGAGAAAATTGTAAGTAAATAAAATGGTTTTCGCAGACCAAACAGAAGTCATATATTCCTTAGTTTATTTTATCGAGCCTCATCTTCAAGTCTTGTGTTTATCCTTCGGGATAGATACAAGGTTTGAGGTATAGCGCCATTTCATTTAAACTATGAAAAATGTGGGGTGAGTTTGATTTTATATTTTTCTAAACATTAAAAGGTCCTTCCAAAGCAGGTGGTAGGATTTCGATTCCGGTGACCGACAGCTTCTTACGGGCAACTCCCCAAACCAAAATAGTGCGAAAGAGGAGAAATATTTAAATGTTCCATCCTGCCAATTTTATTAATTAGGGCTTATATTTATGTGAAATGATCATACAACTAGCCTGAAATATGTGAAGATTTAAGTCGTGATGAATGCCAACCTCGGAATCCTAAAACAAGTTAGGGCTTAAATTATATTGCAAAGCTATACAAAGGCCTAAGAAAAAGTTAAGGACTTATGTCGGACTTAGCTGACAACCTCAAAATCTTATGGCTTGTTATTTAATATCTAAGGAGAGATATTTTATTGTAGATTCTCTTATTGTTGAAGATGGTCGTGTTGCCCACAATACTAGCTCAAAACTTTTGGTCATGACGAGTTTAAGTTTTCTAATGTGTCAAGTCCTTATGTCAATTTGAATGTTTTCTAAGATTATGGTTGTTTTAAATATCATGGAGCATATTAAAATTGATTAAAGTGACACCAGTTAGGATCCCACGGTTCCCTCGTTCCAGCACCACTAATTTCTACGGATTCACTTAGTCCAAATGAATTTACTAAACTCAACTCAATGAGTTCTATACTTTCATTTAGGCTATGAGAAGTCTCGTTAGCAACCGTAGGTTACTTCTTCTGAGAGATTCCCAATCATCTGATAGAGAAATTTTAATTTAGTTACAATTTTTGTTTCATTTTGTTTGTGATTAAATTTTGAGTTGTCTTATATTTTGATTGTTGTGGCGATGAATTTTATCTTGTTTTAATTTCCTTATTTTTGTTTTAATTTCAGTTTTGTGGCTATCCTAAAACTTTCAGTTTTCACATGCATTTTTTAACAAGCAAGTTTGTGGGCAGGAAACAAGAGGTGAAAGATAAAAAAAATAAATTGCAATGCAATAACTTAAAAGCGTACCTGTCAATCCTTCCTGTTTCTCCACCTGAAAGGTCAGTATTTGCAAAGCATATATATAATTTTGCAGGAATTAAAACATGCTTGTAAGAAAAGTTGAGAACATAGGTTTGAGGTGCGTCTACCAGATCTTATGTCATACCTTGATGCGTCTAGTTTGTTCATCTCTGGTGATGATTCCATCAAGCAAATCATAATATGCCCAGGTGTCCTCCAAGATTCCCAAAGGATCATGAAATGTTCCTGGGTAATACCCTAGACATTTCACAGTCTCTCGAGTTATCTCAAGTTAATTTTGGTCTGATTATATTTGCAATATGGTTCTCTCAATTCATACCCTTATTCTCAATGAACCTTTATGTTTTGATTATCTCTTTAAGTGGGGGTAATTATCACTTGATGTTTCACTTACGAATTATACAGGTAAAGGCCCTTGGGGGCAATTTGGCTTAATTAAGGGACTTAACCAGTTTGGTTTTCAAAGATGGGCTTGTAGTGTTTTAATGTTTCAAATTAATTATAGGTAATTTTCTAAACCTCATTAGACAAAATTTTGATTATGCCTAACTCACTACTAAGCCCGTAAAACTCAATGGGTAGATTTGTAATTTTTAGGATAAATTGAGTATTTATACTTTTAACTCTTATCAAGAATCATAGATCATTTTAGATCCATTAATTGGGGTTTTAAATTAGTGGGTTTTAATCTTCCAAAGTCAAACTCCTCTCTTTAATATCTTCTTATTTAATTTCTCTTCCAAATGTCATCAATTTAAGAAACTACAAATTTATCCTTAATGAGAGCAAAGTGAGATTGGTTGCTACTATTTATCCCCATTATATTTAAATCATCAAGACATGTCATCTAAGCTCATACATTGCTCATTTACCCTTTGGTTGAGCCTAAATCTTAATTAAGGCTTAAATTTCAAAATTATCATTTTGCCCTTAGGGCCTTAACGCCCCATAATTCATTAAATCAAACTCAAATAAATTTGAAATTTTTATGTTACCCCATCAATGGTTAATTAAAACATCAGAGGAGAAAATGTGATTTTCCTGAATTTATTTAATTTTATAATTATTTTTAGTGCAAAAATAGCGATTTTTGATAAAAATTCAATAACTCAACCAAATCAAAGCCTCTGTCCTTGAGAAAATTACTGGAGGCTCACCTAGATCAGATGACCACTTGGACCAATTTCCATGATTTTAAGAGGTTTAAATTAATTATCAAAATTATTTGTTTGTGTTGAGTATTAATTAAATATAAAATATTATTTAAGTGGAAAATTAAATTTTATATTTTTCTTAAATCTATTTGAGTACAAGGAACCTAAAAAAATAAATTACATATTTTTTTTCATTTAAATTATAATTATTAGAATTATTTTAATGAAAAATAAAAGAAAATTCATTTTAAGCCTTTAAAAATTAATATCATGACTTAGAAAATTAGGAAAATTATTTTGATTGGTCTGAAGTGATCAGGAAGCCAAATTTGTCATTTTAGTGTGTTTTTACAACTATGTAATTCTTATAATTTTTAATTAATTTGTATTTATTTAAATACTTAAAAATAACTTAAAATAAAGTATTTATCTTAATTTCACTTTTATTTTTCTCAGGTTCCTCTGGTCTTAAGGAGCTCCCAAAACCTATTTACTGATTTTTTGAGTTGTATTTTATTTATTATAATTATTTTGGTGCCAAAAATGCAATTTCACTTAACTAATCCATTTTAGTGGTCAAATTAGTTCCATTTAACTTGAAATTTTTATGGGAAGCTCCTCTGATATTAAATCAGAGTAGAGAATGATTTTTGTGTCATTTACTTTTATATTTTGTCCAATTTAATTACATTCTATTTTTAGGGTTTAATGACAATTAGGGTTATTTTTAATGGGCTAAACCAAGTTTATATTTCTCCTAGGGTCCTCAAACCATGATGAACCTACCAAAACAAGTTTTGTATTTTTTTATTAATATTGTAATTTTTATAATTATTTTACTATAACAGACATGGTTTGCTTAAAAAATAGATATCTCTGTATAGAGACCTCCCCTGATCCGGGAAAAATCATGGAAGATCCCTCATGATAGAGAGATCAAAAGCACCAAAAATCAAGTCATGGCAAAATGTCCATGTAAATGGAGAATTCAAATAGAAAATACACCATTTAATTAATTAAAAATCACACATGCATCAAACAAACATGAATCCATTTCCACATTGTTCTCCTCTGTTCACTGAGCATGAGAATATTTTTATTTTATTTTTATGATTTTTCTACACCAAGATATTGATTTTTTAAGTTTTGGTATTTAAATAAATCAAATAAGACCCTATTTTTCTACTTATCCAGTGCGACACTACCTCATCCTAGACAACTCCGAACCGCGCACGCGTCTGCTTCTGTACCCACTATTTTAATTCATTATGATTAAATATTGCTCATCATGGCTTGAAATTTTTATGATTTGTTCCTCTTGACAGAGGAGATATTTTTTTGATTTTTCCAAGGTCAGAGATCATCTATGTGGTTCTAACCCTAATTTTCAAGCTTGGATGGCTAGTTTGACTTAAATTAATTATATAAATTAAAATATTTATTAGAAAATTATGAGATAAATTTTAGTAGGTTTCTTGTGGTCAATGGAGCTTAGAAAAAATATCATGATAGCCTGAATAATTTTGTACATTTCTATAGTTAATTAAATGTCCATATCTTTTATTAATTTATTTACAATAATTACTAATCAAATTTTAATAAAATAAAATCCATATTGCGTATAAAATACATATTGACTCACTGTAAAATTTTGAAAATTATTTGATTAAGTTTGAGCATTAAAGTTGAGTTTATAAGAAAAATAGTATTTTTGTACAAAAATAATTATTTTAAATTGAATACATTTAAGGAAATTATGAAAAGTGGTTTTTTGAGTTCCTTATGAGTAGGGCACTTAGGAGAAATAAAAATTATTTTTGTGAAAATACTTCATTTTTTTAGCTTTATTTTAAATTAAAAATAATTAAAAATTCCAAAAATACAAAAAAGTTTCAAAATGTGCCTAATTATGTCCTGATCACTTGGGACTCATTAGAATATTTTTTCCAATTTTCCTAAGTTAAATATAAATTTTAAAATGCTTAAAATGTATTTTCTCTAATTTCTCATTAAAATAACTATAATAATTAAAATTTAATTTAAAAAATCATGGAATTTTGCTTGAGTGTTCAGCTGACCTAGGAGAACCTCTAATATTTCTCCCATAAACAAAAAAAAAACTTTATTTTGATTGATTAAACAAATCAATGTTGAAAATCCAATTTTCTAAGCTAAAATAATTATTTAAAGAAGTAACATGATTGATGATAAACACTTCTAAACACTACGAGCAAAAATTTAATAGTGGGTACAAAATCTTTAATGACTTAAACTTGCCTCAAGGGCATTCTTCTACATAACCCTCAAGTGAAATATCAATCGATCAACCGAGTACCCTATCCTTGGGATGATTAAAATGTTAAGGTTCACTGATTGATGGGGTAATTTTAGCTTGACCTTGGATGATTAATGGAACGATATGATAAGTTTAAAATGAACTTGAAATGTTTCAAGAGATCTTTAAAGCAATTCAGGGTCATTCCCCGAACACTTTGGAATCTCTTTGATAATTCAGAGGATAAATTGAAATTGTTATATTTTGCTCTAAAATCATCCACTAAGATCTTACGGGACTCAATAAGTCATAGTTTGGGGTTTGTTAGATATACATTCATCTATTCCTGTAGTTTATCAAAATTTCTGCAAAATTATATATATGTTGCAAAAGCTAATCTTTCAGTTGGAATGCCTAGAACATGACAGGTATGCTTTTATAGTATTATTTAATCTCTATCATTTCATTTCCTGTAAATTACTTTTTTTGCAAAATTATTATAATTGCTTGGGTGTGCACCTTACTTAACTTGTAAAATCAAAACCATTTTAAAAAATTAATCAACATTTTCAAAAACCTAAAAATTGTTTTAAAGGTAACCATAAATCCTTTGAAATGTCCCTAAATATAAAACATTCATTTGAATTTACGTGGATTTACTTAGCTTAAATGAGTTGTAAATTTAAACCGGGGATATCTCATTAGCAGCCATGGGTTACCTCCTCTAAGGGAACTGTGGGATCCTAACTGATGTTGTTCTAATCAACTTTAACCCCCCCATAATGACTGAACTTTAAACTTTTTATTTAAACCTTTTAACCTTAGACATTAGAACTGTTACTTAGTTGAGGAGCTTAGAACTAACTTTATGGGCAACCTTCTACAAGAATAATCTAAAATAGCAATCTGCAATAGCATGAGGATCTACAATAACATATTTTTCTTAGAATTAAACAATGCAAGCCATAGGATTTTGAGGTTGTCTGCTTAGTGTGATATAAATCCTCAACTCTCTTATTAGGCCTTTACACAATCATATTATGCAATTTAAACCCTAACTTGTTTTAGTATTTTAAGATTTTCATTCATCACAACCTAAATGCTCACATCTTCCTACTATTTGTGCGATTGTCTCGCATAAATGTAAGCCCTAACTAATAAAATTGGTAGGATGAAACATTCAATAATTCTTCTTCTCAAAATTGAAGCCGAATAGTATGATAGCTTGGCAAGTCACAGAGGTTCTCTTTAGGATCCATGACATTCCCTAGTTTTTCTTCCTTTGGATTCCAAAAAAAATATTCCAAATTTGATTCATTCCAATTTCACACCTCTTTGTCCGATATTTTGAAAAGTCCTATCCTTTTGAATTCTTGAAGATAATATCCTCTGAATTTTATCTAGTGTTTTCTTAGCTGACTTCAGTTATCTACTATATAATTAACTATAGGGGCTTGAACTTATAGGAAACTTTTAAGAACCTAGCTTAATATAATACTTATTTTAATTTTTGTATTAAGTATGAGAACTTATCAACCAACATAAAAATTGGTTCTTTCGCAGACTTAAATGGATGTCATAAATTCTTTCGTTTATTTAATTGAGCCTTACCAGTAAGTAGTGTATCTATTCTTCAGGATGGATGCATTGATTGCGGTATTAGGCTTGTTTATTTAAATTATTGAGGATATGAGATCAGTTTGGTCTCGTATTGTTAAAATTCAAAATATTACTTTTAAAAATTTAATATATATATATTAAATGAATCTGGGCATCTAGATATCCATTCCAGTGACCAACAACTTCTAATTTGGCAACCAATACCCATGCTCAGAATCGGATGTAATATCCTCAACCTCAGGAATTTGATTTGAATGATTGCATAAGGAGGGGCTCCTAAAGCAACGCGGAATCGGATGTAAAATACTCAACCTCTAGAATTTTATTTGAAAGATTACGATAAGAGGGGCTTCTAAAGCAACGCGGAATTGGATGTAACATCCTCAACCTCTGAAATTTGATTTGAAAGATTATGATAGGAGGGGATCCTAAAGCAACACAGAATCGGATGTAACATCCTAAACCTCTGAAATTTGATTTGGAAGATTATGATTGGAGGGGCTCCTAAAGCAACGCAGAATCAGATGAAAAATCCTCAACCTCTAGAATTTTATTTGAAATATTGCGATAGGAAAGGCTTTTAAAGCAATGCAAAATTGGATGTAACATCCTCAACCTCTGGAATTTGATTTGAAAGATTGAGATAGGAGGGGCTCCTAAAGCAACACAGAATCAGATATAACAACCTCAACCTTTGGAATTTTATTTGAAAGATTACGATAGGAGGGGCTCCTAAAGCAATGCTGAATTGGATGTAACATCCTCAACCTTTTAAATTTGATTTGAAGATTGCGATGGGAGGGTCTCCTAAAGCAATGCAAAATTGGATGTAACATCCTCAACCTCTGCAATTTTATTTGAAAGATTGCGATAGGAGGGGCTTCTAAATCAACACGGAATTGGATGTAACCTATTCAACCCCTAGAATTTCATGGAATTTAAGGGAATCAGATGACCTTGCACCGACCCTAAAATTTTGTGGAACGCTGAAAGTTTCTCGGATAGGATGTGGAAAATATGTGGACATAATCAAATGTCAGAATCCTCATCTTCTAAAATATAGTGTGAACCATTGTAGAATCGGATGTCAGAATCCTAATCCTCTAAAATATAGTGTGAACCATTACAAAATAATGCAAAATTGGATGTTAGAATCCACATCCTCTAAAATATAATGTGAACCATTGTAAAGTAATGTGGAATCAGATGTCAGAATCCTCATCCTTTAAAATATAGTGTGAATGATTACAAAGCAATGCGAAATCGGATGTCGGAATCCTCATCATCTAAAATATAGTGTGAACCTATGCAAAGCAATGCAAAATCGGATGTAGGAATCTTCTTCCTCTAAAATATAGTGTGAACAATTACAATGCAATGTGAAATCAGATGTCAGAATCCTCATCCTCTAAAATATAGTGTTTTAAATTTAGGAAATTCGTGGAATTCGTGAAGATTGACAGTGGTGCGGAAAGATTTGGGACCTCAAGTTCTGGTACACTTTGTTCTTTTGATTATTTCATGAGTTTTCTTTTATTGTATTCTCTTTTATTCTATTTTGACAGGATTTGGACATAGTTTTAGACAAACACAGCGTCTAAGCTTCTAAGAATGAGTATTTTCTTCTGAAACATCACGGGGCACAATACTTCTTAATGTATCAGCCACTAACAATTGATAAGTGTAGAAAATAGTCAATTCCTTAAGGTACTATTGAAACTATATTCTTTCAAGTACAAATAAAGATGCACTATTTCTAAGGACACCACAGCTGAAGAGGCCGCAACTTCGTAGCTTTGTTTGTAGTAGTCATCATTTGATTTATCGCAGATTCTGTAAAGATTGTTCAAGTTGTCTTTGAGAAATAGCTCAAACGTTCTTCAAGTTAACATTGGAGTTACATTTACTGGACACTGAATGATATGACTTCAGAGTTGAATTTCTATTAACTGTTAATATCATCATCATTTCTTTAATTCTTTCTTCTTGGGCCTAAGCGGATTTAAGAATTTCTGCTATTGTGATTAAAATATTTTTTATTGTCCAAAAATATTTCTTAGCCAACTAATAGCCAACAAAAGGCTCGAGATCGTTGAACTTTTTCTTGAATATAATATCAAAAAAATTTTCTTGAAAGAGCATTTTAAGTCTTATTAATTAGGGGAAACTTGAACACCAATTTTTAATTATACGTCCACCTCAAGCTTCTTCTCATGGGACTATTCTTTTGCTTTGATTTTTGAATCAAACTTTCCACACAATTTTTTTATCTTTTCCCCCTGTTTTGCTGAGAATTACTATATATGATAAAGCATAGTTTAATGATTTTGAATATCTGAATTTAGACACCAAGTTTTGATTTTATGCTCACATTATGCTTCTTCTCAGGGGACTTTCGCATAATTTTTTTTCTTTTTTTTCTTTTTTTTGCTCCCTTTATTTTTTTATTGAGAATTAATATATCTAGTGGAACATGTTTCTTTTAAGGATTTTAAATGTCCAAACACCCTTGACTAATAATCCTCAAATATTTCTTAAGACGAATTCTGTGACATTTTTACTCATTTGAAAGTCAGGACCAAGTCACGTGGTAAGAAATTTAAAGACTCATGATACCCAAACTCATTTACTCGTATTCCAAACACACTATTGTATTTTGAAATCAACTTAGGATCCAATCTAAATTCTTTAAAGTGGATGACTCAATTATTATGACATTAATTTCATTTTCCCCTGAAATCATCAAAATACTAAAACTTCATCTTGTATCACCCCCTGCTTAATCGTCGTTCTATTAAGGGTTAAGCCTCTAAGAAAGTTGGTTTCTCTTTTCCCAAAAACTTTTGTTTTCATTTAACATGAAGTTATCTGTTGAACGTTTCCAACAAACACAGAACACTAAAGAATCTCGAGCAACTACAGTTTTTCCTTTTCTTTATTGTGGTGGGAGAGATGGGACAGACTAAAACTAATCTTTCTAATATGCCTTTTAAATAAAAATAGTAGTGCAATATTAGTCAAGAGGCATCCCATTTGTTGTCAGTTGCATAGAGGTCAATTAGAACAAATAGATCAACCGAAATCATATTGATAGAACCTCTTTCACGTTCTTTTCAAATATTCATTCAGGATTGTTATGTCCCCATTCTTGAAACTCTCTTCAAGCAAGTCCTTGAAACTACAACAATTCTCTATGGTGTGTCCAATGAACCTGAGGTGCAGACAATATCTCAGATTTCTTTTCATGTTGACCTTATAAGGCTTCTTCGGCTTGAGCAACCTAAATTTGGGATTCTTAATCAAATTGAGGAAAATCTTTATTGCTCTCTCATATTTAAAAGAGTACATCCCATTTGATCGAGCATTCAAGGTTTGAACTCGTCTTTCATCTTTTTGATAAGGTCTCTGCTGAGATGATTGTTGAATAATCTAACAAGGATGTTGGAAGGTCTGTTGACGTTGTTCGGCTTGTATTTTCAACTGTCGCTCTCCCCTGTCAACCACAACAACTGTCCCAGATTTCTTCTCAGTAATCTCCACTAGTTCTAGCTCTTCAGCCCTGTTTAGAAAACCAAATTGCCTAGCTTCTCCTTGGAGATTCCTGGCTTTGTTAAGCAACTTCTAGAATGTTCTAATTATAAAACCTTTAAGTAAGAAACCAACTAAACCATGGATGATCTTCAAGAGATTTCAATTGCTTGTTGCTCTTGCAATTGCAGCTCACATCTTATGCTAAGATTTCTCCAACATAGAATGTACTCCACCATGGTTTCATCAGGCATTCTCTTATCTACAAAAAGATCACCAATGGTGATGTGGTGTTGAACTCTAGCAAACTGACTGATAAAAAGGTTTTCCATTTTTGTGATGTTCTTCATTGAACCATTTGGTAGCTCATACACCAAAGTAATATACTGTTTTAAGTACCTTTTTATGCCAATGTTTAGTGATACTGCACTTTAAAGAAGGGTATTTTTGTGTTTTTGTTACAGGCATATCATTTTTAGGCATTTGGAGCAAAAATGGCAAAAAGATGAAATTTAGAGCAAAAAGAGCCAATTTTGGATTCTAATGCATCATGTGCTAGGTTGGCGCATGATGCGCAAAAGTCCAGAGAGCTAGAGCATGAAGCACCAGTCTAGTGCATGATGTGTCAGGGATGACTTTTGTAAATTAAGGCGGTCTGAGAAGAATTTTGCTTGAATTTTTGGAGGGACACTTGTTCTACATATCTCTTAGAGTAATTCAATGCATCTAAACACTTTGGAAGGTTCTTTTATAAAGGGATATGACTCTTGGATCAAATGACACATCTTTTGAATTCAAAAGAGCTGACTTCTGGAGGAATTTTTGGAGGAAATTTTGAATTCTTTTCTAAAGGATGTAGCACAAAATAAAAGAAGAAGACTTGAACAGGCTAAAAGGGGGAACGAAAAGAAGAGGCTTTTGTGGGGTGTGGTGTGAGAGTTAGAGAGAGAGAAGAGAGATAAGAGGAGAGGGAAGATGAGAGGTTTCTTCTTCATTACATTTCTAAGAGAGAATTGGGAGTTATTGTAAAGAGAGAAAAGCTTGGAGAGAACTTCTAGGGATTTGCTTGGGAAGGATTCTGAGATAAGTTATATTTTTTATTTCTTTTGTGTTGTAAACTTATTTTTATATATGAAATTCATGTTTTATCGTATTCTTCTCATGAATTCCGAGTAGTCTTCTTTATCATTTTCTCTAGTTTGAAGATATGGTTTTGTGAAAAATAGATTTTATTTCTACGATTTTAAATTATAATAATTTGTGATGATTTGAACTCCAATCTTCATTTACTTTCAATCTGATCAATTAAAATGTTAAAACTTATTTAGAGACATATGTTCTTAAATGAGATATGATTTCTACAACATAGAGAGAATCACATTTGATTTCATGGAAGAGTATGTCATCCATGGTATTGGGAAATAAATAGGGAAATATACTTTTGTTGAATGCAGAGTTGGAGGTTTCAAGGTGATAGATTAAAACCCCCAATTTTGTTTAGTTGATTGGAAACTAATGCGAGATTATTAGATCTCAGGGGAGGGAGTAGTAGGAGCTCTGGAGTGGTAGCTGATATCCTCCCAGCCTAACCACGGGATTAGGGACCAAACGCTTGATTAGTCAATGTTCTTTATAACACTCATAAGAGGGTAAAAAATAGGATTGTTCCTATTTGACACAAAATATCTTATATATATATATATATTCAAATGATTTCAATTTCTTCACAAACCATATACTCATTGTAAAGGAGAGGATGATTTCATAAATTTAAACTTTCCGTCACAACAAAAACTTTGTTTAATTTTTGCAATTTTAATTTTAAAAGTTTAGTATTTAGTTTAATTTAATTTCTGTAAACTTACAACTGCATTTTAATTAACATTCACCTGAGTAGTCAATTTTCAAATTTCACACTTTTTATTTATTTTTGTTTTTATTATAAAATAATTTCCATAATTTACTTTAGGATTATCCAACTTCCCTGTGGGTTCGATATCTAGGACTCTATTAGAGCCTTTTATTACTTGAACGATACGTACACTTGTGTTGATATTTAAGAGAGATTTGACAATTTAAAAAGAGTTTTAAGGGATAAATTAAATTTATAAAAGTGTTTTGTTAGGATTACAGTGTATATTTATTATAAATCTGCATGCATTGAGTTTTTGACGTTGTGTCAACTTCATAAATATTTGCATATGCAAATCTCCGTGTCAGTAGCTCTACATACTAATCAAAGGCGACTCCAGTAAGGCTACTTACAAACTGAAAGAACAAAAGTGCTTCGTTACACCACACATTGCAGCAGCTCGCTCGGAAGTGTGCAACATGCTGATGAGGGTTTTCAGTTTCATCGAATGTTTTGAACAAAGGTGGTAGGAAACCCATGGGGTATTTGATGGCCTCAAACTCCTTTGGATAGGGTCTTCCCTTTAAAGTTGATGCCCCTCCTTTTGATTTATCTAGGGCTTCTCTCACCTGTTGTTCAACCATCTGTTTAATTTCATTTTCATGTATTGGACCCTGAATTGAATCCTTCTTCGGTTGTTTAGCAGAGGTGAATTATTTTCTTTCATCTTCCATACGGGTGGATTCTGCTGGTTTGTTTATAGAGGTGCCTTTTTTGGTGATTGTGACTATCTTTGCAATACAATCACGGTGGTCGTCAGTTCTTCAATTTTCTTTTCGAGACGACTACTCTATTCTTGTCGTTGTTGGATGGCCCCTTACCTCACGAGGCATTCTCCTCACCAGAAGATGGAGCGTCACACACAGATAACTCAGCCCAGGTTTCAATGACATTTATTTATGTTAATCCCTCATCCATGTAATCATACACATTATAATTTTCATCATTCATATCTTTTATTTTTTCTTCAGACAACCGCACAATATTTGCTTGGAGTCTCTCCAGCAAATTTGCTCGGAGTCTGACAATATTTGCTTGGATTCACTCCAACTTAGCCTCTATTGACTTTCCTTTGATTACTTTTAGGTCAGTTGGAGATTTCTAAAGAGTGACATTTCTTTTTTCAAGAACTAGAATACTTATGTAGAAGTTAATCGAATATACCAAAATCATATTTACAGAACCTTCTTCAGGTTCTTTCAAATACTCTTTCTAGATTGTTGCATTTCCACTTTTGAAATTCCTCTCAAGCCAAAACTTGATACTAAAGCAGTTTTCTATGGTGTGACTGAGCAACCAGTGGTATGGGCAGTATTGAGGATGATCTTTCGTGTCGGTCTCTTCTAGCTTTTTTGGCTCTGGTAGCCTGAATTTTGGTCTCTTTAGCAAGTCACAGAACATCCTCAACATCGATTCTTCTTTGAACAAGTATACCTTTCTTAATCATTGATTCATTATTGCGGATGGCCTTCTATCTGTAAGATACAACCTTCTTTCCTGTTCTTTTGCCAGTTGTACGGACTTTGAGTTGGACCCAATTTTGCATTTAGAAAATGGCGGGACATAAGCATCGACTGACTCTTCCTCATGTAGAATATCTTTTCCTTACTAAGCAACACAGTTGGCGTGGTGTTCGTGAATCCAGTAGTCGGATCAGAAACAGTTCTAGGAGAAGCCCCAACGCTCTCAACAACAGACTTTACAACACTAGTAGGGCTCTTTTCAATTGACAACTTTGAAGTGGAGAATTCCTTGGTAGATTTCTAGTTGAACTCTACAAGAGGTTCCACAGACTTATCTATTTCAAACTTCATTACTGTGACAGCCACCTTCCCAAACTTGACTCCAATATCATCAAACCCTTGTCCAAACTAAATAACTGCCAGTATAGATAGCTCATCCCTGTTGGCAGTGAACTCCATTCCAAAGGTGAAAGAAAAGAACAACTTTGGCAAAGACATTGTTCCTTACATTTGAAGAATTTTTTAAAGTCAGTGACGTCCCGTGCCTTACAGTTTTGACAGAAGTACTTAAGTTAACGAAAGTGTCCTTTAAATTGGGCATATCCTTTATTATTTTCATTTTCAAAATTATTATTTATTTTTGAATAAAGAATTGAAGAGTTGCAAATAACAAATTAAACGAGCGCAAAGAGACATAATAACTTGGCTTGATTCGCAGAAAAGCAAACCAAACCGGAATGCTACAAAAAAAATGTGAAGTTTAGGACCTAGTGTGGGACCAAATTCACAATGCACGACGTTCAGGCAGAACTAGTCAACCAACACACCTATCGGAGGTATGAACCCACACAAAGATAAAAGTCTTAATGAACTCTTGAACCTCTATATTCGAAGGTGATTGAACAGACGGTCGTGAAGTCTGAAAGAGTTGACTGTACTTACCAAAGAAAGAAATGGGTGAAGCATGTCAATGAAAGAAGAGTAATCTGGTTCATAAGAGACTTGGACACACTACCGATGTATGAAGACAAGACTCTCAGATCTAAATGGAGAGAGAAACTTTTCCCTAGCGGAGTCGCCATAAGCTTTTGGCCATTAAAAGTTAGAAATTTTTGGTCGCCGGAATGGATATCTCGACGCTCGATTTTAAAAGATGTTAATTTAATTTATATATATAATTTAGAAAAATTAATATTTAAATTTTTGAAAAAATGAGACCGAACTGATCCCACATCCTCAGTAGTTTAAATAAATAAGCCTAACACAACAAGTAATGCATCCATCCCGAAGACTAGATACACTACTTACTGGTGAGGCTTGATTAAATAAACTAAAGAATTTACGACGTCCATTTATTTCTTTGAGAAACCATTTTTTACGTTGATCAAAAAGTTCCCCTATTTAATATAAAAAATTAAATAGAGTTTATATTAAGCTGAGTTCTTAAAGTTTCCTATAATGGCAAGCCCCTATTGTTAATTACATCTTAGATAACCAAAGTCACCAAAAAACTCTCGATTTAGATCACAAAATTTGTTCAAGAATTTAAAGGGGTGGGACTTTTCAAAAGATCAGAACAAAGGAGTGTCAAAGGGGAATGACTGAAATTTGGAACATTATTATGGAATCCAAAGAAAGAGAAACTAGGGGTTGTCACAGATCTTGAGGAGAACCTTGGTGAATTCCCAAGCCAGCCTATGGTTTGGCTTCAATTTTAAGAAAATAAATTATTTAAATGTTATATCCTGCCAATTTTATTAGTTAAGGCTTATATTTATGTGAGAAGATCACACAAATATCCTGGATGATGTAAGGATTTAGGTCGTGACGAACGATAACCTCGAAATCCTAAAACGAGCTTGGGCTTAAATTATATAGCAGAGCTATACAAATGCCTAAAGATGAATTGAAGATTTATGTCGCACTTGGCGGACAACCTCAAAATCTTTTATCTTGTTGTTTAATTCTATAGAAAGGGATTGCTGTTGTAGATCCTCGTGCTATTGCAGATTACTGTTGTAGAAGGCTTCCCATAAAGTTAGCTCCAGTCTCCTCAAAGAAGTAGCAGTCTTAAAGTCTAAGGTTTAAAGGTTTAAATGAAAATTTTAAATTCAATCATGGGGGGAGGGGGTTAAAGTTGATTAGAGCGACACCGGTTAGGATCTCATGGTTCCCTCATTCTGGTATCACTATTTTCTTTTGAATTTACTTAGCTTAATCAAGTTGTTACACTTATTTAAACCAGGGAGATCTTGTTAGCAACCATGGGTTACCTCCTCCGAGGGACTCCCGTAAATTCAAAAGGATGTTTTAAGTTTATTGACATTTAAAAGGATTTAGGGTTACTTTTGAAATAATTTATTTTAGATTTTGGAAAATGTTGATTAATTTTTTAAAATGATTTTGATTTTTACAAGTAAAGTAAGGTGCACAACCAAGCAGTTCTATTATTTTACAGCAAAAGTAAATTACAGAAACTAAATGACTGAAATTAAATAACACTGTAAAAGCGTGTCTTTCATCTTCTCGACAGTTCCACTGAAAGATTACCTTTTGCACATGTATATAATTTTACACAAATTTAAATAAATCGCAAGAGTAGATGAAGGTGTACTTTTCAAACACTCAAACCAAGACTCAGTGAGTCCCGAAAGATCTTAGTGGATGATTTTTTAGAAGAACATACAACAAGTTTAAATTTTCCTTCAAAATATCCTAGAGATTCCAAAGTGTTCGGGGAATGACCCTAAACTGCTATAAAGAATTGTTGAAACATTTTGAATTTATTTTGAACTTATTATATTAATCCATTAATCATCCCAAGGTCAAATTAAAATTACCCCATTACTTAGTGAACCTTGATATTTTAATTATCTCAAAAATGAAAAAAGTTAGATAGTCACTTAACATTTCATTTGACAGTTTTATAAATGGGTACCCCAAAGGGACGGACTCAAGGCCATTAGGGATTTTAATGCCTAGAGTTAAAGTAGGGCCTGAAGTGTTTGAAAGTGTTTATCAATTAACTAAGTCCATCTTTTCTAATCCCAACTAAGACAACTCTTACATATCAAACCTAGTTCACTATTAAGCACTCTCAATTTCAATTTTCAAAGTAAATTTAAGATAATTAAATATTGAAATGGGATTTACATTAAACTTACTTTCAACTTATTTTTCTTACTTAAGTTTTTATAGTTTGAATATAGTGTTTTACGTTATAACAATAAGAATTTTTGCATCCCTGTGGGATTGATACTTAAGACTCCATTAAAGCTCTTTATTACTAGAGCGATGCGTATACTTGCGTATTTACTAGGTTTGACAACTTAAAAATCTAAAATATAAAACTATTTTTACTGAAGTAATTTTTATTATGATTGATGTAAATATTTACTAATTGGGATGTCGTGTTTGTAGTAGTATTGAAAGATACTTACAACGCATACAAAAACCCCGCATCCATCATCCAACTGCAACTCAGTAGGCTCAAATGAAGAGTAATTGCAGTTTTGAATATTTAGCAACTGGCAAAGAGCATTAATGTGCTCAAGTTCAAACTCTACAGTTATACCACAAACATATACCTGGTCATCAGAGGCTTCTCAAAGGTTGGTATAAAATTCTTGAACAACAGAGGTAACAACTACATCGGTGAAGTAGCAGAGCTTTTCCCATGTCGGGATAAAATAAAACTTTGAAAAACTCCTTCGAGATTAAAGAAAGCTCTATCTTGAACAACTTTTTAGTTGTGAGAAAATCATTGTATCTACACTGAGTTTTCTTATTAAAAAATTTCTTAGAATTAAACACTTCTCTTCCTTGTTCCCTCTTATTTTTAGGAGCCATAATTAATAAAAACTCAACAAAAATTACACATAAATTCTAAATAATATTCTTAAGCTCCCAAGAAGATTTTTCTAAGGTAAGAATATTTCCACCATGAATTTTTCTTCCCTTTATTCCATAAATCCAAAATTTTAGCACTTGAGCAATGTAAGATGAATCAATCGTGAAAATAAAAAATTTTTACAAAAAGTAAAGTTCTTACCTTAAGGAGATCAAATCCAAAGTTTCCAAGCCAAGAAATCATCCTTAAAACTAAGATTGAAGAAGCCCTAGGAAAGCCCCACACACAAATTCGTGAAAACCAGGAGGAAGAAGATGATGGTTTGGGCGTAGGTCGGGTTTTTAAGCCTAAACCATCGGTTCAATTGAACAGGCACTTAGGTACCAAGTTCTGGTGCCTAAGCACCAGGTTCTTGGGTTTCTGATGCCTAATAGCTAGGTTTCAGCGCCTAGGCGCCAGTGCCTAGATTTTGATTTTTTTCGCTTTTTATAAACTTTTAATAATGGGTACTACACACAACCGCACAATGAACCATAGTAAGCCAAATTAAACATTTTTAAACATCTTCCAACATATAATTTTGCAAACATCAACAATCAATTATATTCAAATATAAAGCCAATCCTCATACAAACATACATTTAAATTCACTCACAACTTTTAAAACATAACTTATAAATTCACACACAAACTATTAAGCACATGAACACACAAACTATTAGAAAGCTTACAAGCACACGTCAGAGCTAATACTCTACGAAACCAATAGCTTATAAACATAAATCAAAGCTACTACAAAAAAATCCACGACATATTATCATCAACCTCACTATATATTTCTCTAATATCACCAAGCGACTGATTCACATATAAGTTGTAGAAGGGATAGTTTGGGAATTCTTTGGAATCTTTCTTGATCCAACAATCCTTCTTGTATATTTGGATCAGTGCATCATGGAGTAAAACAACAAGTTCTAACTGTTGTTTCATCTGACAATCCAGATGATCGAATTGATCAGTGATGTTATTGATCATGTTGTGAATCACTGACATCTCCTTTTTTGTATTCTCAATTTCCTCCAAGATACCAGCCAAACAATCTGCATGTTGAGGTTGTGACGATGTGGAAGTGCATTAAAACTAATCCATATAAGAACTTCCTCCTTGTGCCACAAAAAGATTGATATTGTCAAACATCAAAATAGACTTGTCCATGGGCTTCAAAGGAAGAAGTACATTTTCCAAACTTTCATAAGGGACTTGGGCTTAACTAAAAATTTAAAAAATAATAGCAGGGTGTCCAAGCCCAGTCTTTGATCCATTTAGTGCAACTCGAATGATAGATCTATAAATAACTACCCCCACATCAATAGGTCTTCTAATTTGAATACAGTAATTGAGGATTGCACTTTCTTTCATTACTTCCTTTATGATCGTAGTAGGAAGCAAATTGGAAGAAATGAAAAGTGACAAGGCTTAGATGGTGAATTTAAATGTACAGCAGAGAATCTAACCTTGCAATCACTTCTCAGTTTCCAACATTCTTCACTATCTGTCAGGAATCTGAGGATCTCATTCAAATTGTCTCTAGTCAGAGTGAAGTTAGTAAATTCATAAATTGGTACGTCATCCACCAAGAACAACTCGTTGATTCTTAAAGAAGTAAAAGGTACTAACTTACTTTGAACATAGACCAATCCATGATTTAATCCATGAATATTTGAATAGAATTTCTTCACGACAGAGATAACAGTGGCACCAGTGGTGTAGCAAAACAGTTCCCATCGACTCTGTGCAATAATTGACTCTACTTGACCTCTTGGCATGATAAATCTCTCTCTATAATCAATTTCTTCTTTACTAGAGTTCTACCATGAAGCTTTTGCGCATCCTTGCTTATGAACTTCTTCCCATCAAAATCTTCATGATTTTAACTATCTAAAGAATTAAAATTCATGAATCTTGAAATGTGATGAAATCTCAAGACTTACCTCACTCCTAAAACCCTCCAATTTACGAAGAACAAATCAAAATGAAGGTTTTCGGGTTTTCAATGGATAAAACCCATCAGAAAATTGAAAAACTAAAGAATTGGGAGGTTCTACAACTATGGCGCCTAGGAGCCTGATTTGGGTGCCTAAGCACCAGGTTCTCTGTGTGTTTGCGCCTAGGCGTCAGTGCACACTTAAACATCGATTTTCCTTAGGTCCATATACACGTCCTAACCTCCCTTAGGTCTTGAATTATAGCATTTTAAGTTGTAACATAACATGTGCGACTCTCAAACACAAAATATAATCAAGCAAGTACACATTATCAAATCTCAACAAACTAAACTTAACCCACACTAGTAATTATGGATTGCTTCCCACAAAGCGCTTCGTTTAATTTCATCATCTCGACATATCCTCTACTTACTTAGGTTGACCCAACATCATGATTTCATTAAATATAGGTCTATTTCCATCAAAGTAAGTNTTGTTGAGTTTCTTTCGTAGGTAGAAATCTTTGAATAATTTGGTCCTTACATTGATAATATAAATATGGGTAATCCAAAAGTAAGATTTTGCATCATGCATAAATTTCTTTTGTTGTAGGTATGTCAAAATTTTTATTAAAATATTACTAACTACAAAATCAACTATGTTGGCATACCACGAAACATGTCATTTTGTTCTTAAAGTTTCCTATAATGGCAAGCCCCTATTGTTAATTACATCTTAGATAACCAAAGTCACCAAAAAACTCTCAATTTAGATCACAAAATTTGTCTTCAAGAATTTAAAGGGGTGGGACTTTTCAAAAGATAAGAACAAAGGAGTGTCAAAGGGGAATGACTGAAATTTGGAACATTATTATGGAATCCAAAGGAAGAGAAACTAGGGGTTGTCACAGATCTTGAGGAGAACCTTGGTGAATTCCCAAGCCAGCCTATGGTTTGGCTTAAATTATAAGAAAATAAATTATTTAAATGTTATATCCTGCCAATTTTATTAGTTAGGGCTTATATTTATGTGAGAAGATCACACAAATAACCTGGATAATGTAAGGATTTAGGTCGTGACGAACGATAACCTTGAAATCCTAAAACGAGCTTGGGCTTAAATTATATAGAAGAGCTATACAAATGCCTAAAGATGAATTGAAGATTTATGTCGCACTTGGCGGACAACCTCGAAATCTTTTATCTTGTTGTTTAATTCTATAGAAAGGGATTGCTGTTGTAGATCCTCGTGCTATTGCAGATTACTGTTGTAGAAGGCTTCCCATAAAGTTAGCTCCAGTCTCCTCAAAGAAGTAGCAGTCTTAAAGTCTAAGGTTTAAAGGTTTAAATGAAAATTTTAAATTCAATCATGAGGGGAGGGGGTTAAAGTTGATTAGAGCGACACCGGTTAGGATCTCATGGTTCCCTCATTCTGGTATCACTATTTTCTTTTGAATTTACTTAGCTTAATCAAGTTGTTACACTTATTTAAACCAGGGAGATCTTGTTAGCAACCATGGGTTACCTCCTTTGAGGGACTCCCGTAAATTCAAAAGGACGTTTTAAGTTTATTGACATTTCAAAGGATGTAGGGTTACTTTTGAATTAATTTGTTTTAGATTTTCGAAAATGTTGATTAATTTTTTAAAATGATTTTGATTTTTACAAGTAAATTAAGGTGCACAACCAAGCAGTTCTAATATTTTACAGCAAAAGTAAATTACAGAAAGTAAATGACTGAAATTAAATAACACTGTAAAAGCGTGTCTTTCATCTTCTCGACAGTTCGACTGAAAGATTACCTTTTGCACATGTATATAATTTTACACAAATTTAAATAAATCGCAAGAGTAGATGAAGGTGTACTTTTCAAACACTCAAACCAAGACTCAGTGAGTCCCGAAAGATCTTAGTGGATGATTTTTTAGAAGAACATACAACAAGTTTAAATTTTCCTTCAAAATATCCTAGAGATTCCAAAGTGTTCGGGGAATGACCCTAAACTGCTATAAAGAATTGTTGAAACATTTTGAATTTATTTTGAACTTATTATATTAATCCATTAATCATCCCAAGGTCAAATTAAAATTACCCCATTACTTAGTGAACCTTGATATTTTAATTATCTCAAAAATGAAAAAAGTTAGATAGTCACTTAACATTTCATTTGACAGTTTTATAAATGGGTACCCCAAAGGGACGGACTCAAGGCCATTAGGGATTTTAATGCCTAGAGTTAAAGTAGGGCCTGAAGTGTTTGAAAGTGTTTATCAATTAACTAAGTCCATCTTTTCTAATCCCAACTAAGACAACTCTTACATATCAAACCTAGTTCACTATTAAGCACTCTCAATTTCAATTTTCAAAGTAAATTTAAGATAATTAAATATTGAAATGGGATTTACATTAAACTTACTTTCAACTTATTTTTCTTACTTAAGTTTTTATAGTTTGAATATAGTGTTTTACGTTATAACAATAAGAATTTTTGCATCCCTGTGGGATTGATACTTAAGACTCCATTAAAGCTCTTTATTACTAGAGCGATGCGTATACTTGCGTATTTACTAGGTTTGACAACTTAAAAATCTAAAATATAAAACTATTTTTACTGAAGTAATTTTTATTATGATTGATGTAAATATTTACTAATTGGGATGTCGTGTTTGTAGTAGTATTGAAAGATACTTACAACGCATACAAAAACCCCGCATCCATCATCCAACTGCAACTCAGTAGGCTCAAATGAAGAGTAATTGCAGTTTTGAATATTTAGCAACTGGCAAAGAGCATTAATGTGCTCAAGTTCAAACTCTACAGTTATACCACAAACATATACCTGGTCATCAGAGGCTTCTCAAAGGTTGGTATAAAATTCTTGAACAACAGAGGTAACAACTACATCGGTGAAGTAGCAGAGCTTTTCCCATGTCGGGATAAAATAAAACTTTGAAAAACTCCTTCGAGATTAAAGAAAGCTCTATCTTGAACAACTTTTTAGTTGCGAGAAAATCTTTGTATCTATACTGAGTTTTCTTATTAAAAAATTTCTTAGAATTAAACACTTCTCTTCCTTGCTCCCTCTTATTTTTTGGAGCCATAATTAATAAAAACTCAAGAAAAATTACACATAAATTCTAAATAATATTCTTAAGCTCCCAAGAAGATTTTTTNCGGGATAAAATAAAACTTTGAAAAACTCCTTCGAGATTAAAGAAAGCTCTATCTTGAACAACTTTTTAGTTGTGAGAAAATCATTGTATCTACACTGAGTTTTCTTATTAAAAAATTTCTTAGAATTAAACACTTCTCTTCCTTGTTCCCTCTTATTTTTAGGAGCCATAATTAATAAAAACTCAACAAAAATTACACATAAATTCTAAATAATATTCTTAAGCTCCCAAGAAGATTTTTCTAAGGTAAGAATATTTCCACCATGAATTTTTCTTCCCTTTATTCCATAAATCCAAAATTTTAGCACTTGAGCAATGTAAGATGAATCAATCGTGAAAATAAAAAATTTTTACAAAAAGTAAAGTTCTTACCTTAAGGAGATCAAATCCAAAGTTTCCAAGCCAAGAAATCATCCTTAAAACTAAGATTGAAGAAGCCCTAGGAAAGCCCCACACACAAATTCGTGAAAACCAGGAGGAAGAAGATGATGGTTTGGGCGTAGGTCGGGTTTTTAAGCCTAAACCATCGGTTCAATTGAACAGGCACTTAGGTACCAAGTTCTGGTGCCTAAGCACCAGGTTCTTGGGTTTCTGATGCCTAATAGCTAGGTTTCAGCGCCTAGGCGCCAGTGCCTAGATNCACACAAATTCGTGAAAACCAGGAGGAAGAAGATGATGGTTTGGGCGTAGGTCGGGTTTTTAAGCCTAAACCGTCGGTTCAATTGAACCGGCACTTAGGTACCAAGTTCTGGTGCCTAAGCACCAGGTTCTCGGGTTTCTGATGCCTAATAGCTAGGTTTCAGCGCCTAGGCGCCAGTGCCTAGAGTTTGATTTTTTTCGCTTTTTATAAACTTTTAATAATGGGTACTACACACAACCGCACAATGAACCATAGTAAGCCAAATTAAACATTTTTAAACATCTTCCAACATATAATTTTGCAAACATCAACAATCAATNGCACACTTAAACACCGGTTTTCCTTAGGTCCATATACACGTCCTAACCTCCCTTAGGTCTTGAATTATAGCATTTTAAGTTGTAACATAACATGTGCGACTCTCAAACACAAAATATAATCAAGCAAGTACACATTATCAAATCTCAACAAACTAAACTTAACCCACACTAGTAATTATGGATTGCTTCCCACAAAGCGCTTCGTTTAATTTCATCATCTCGACATATCCTCTACTTACTTAGGTTGACCCAACATCATGATTTCATTAAATATAGGTCTATTTCCATCAAAGTAAGTTTTCATCCTATGTCCATTTACTTTAAAAATTCTATCACTTTTTGGATCCTATATATCCATAGCACAATAAGGATAGACTTTCACAACAATGAATGGCCCATCCACCTGGACCTCAGTTTCCTAAGAAATAATTTTAATCTAGAATTGTATAGTAAAACTTCTTGTTCAGGTTCTAGATCCTTTCTTAAAATCTTATGATCATGTCATAATTTCATCTTTTCTTTATTAATCATTTCATNAATTGAGGATTGCACTTTCTTTCATTACTTCCTTTATGATCGTAGTAGGAAGCAAATTGGAAGAAATGAAAAAGTGACAAGGCTTAGATGGTGAATTTAAATGTACAGCAGAGAATCTAACCTTGCAATCACTTCTCAGTTTCCAACATTCTTCACTATCTGTCAGGAATCTGAGGATCTCATTCAAATTGTCTCTAGTCAGAGTGAAGTTAGTAAATTCATAAATTGGTACGTCATCCACCAAGAACAACTCGTTGATTCTTAAAGAAGTAAAAGGTACTAACTTACTTTGATCATAGACCAATCCATTATTTAATCCATGAATATTTGAATAGAATTTCTTCACCACAGAGATAACAGTGGCACTAGTGGTGTAGCAAAACAGTTCCCATCGACTCTGTGCAATAATTGACTCTACTTGACCTCTTGGCATGATAAATCTCTCTCTATAATCAATTTCTTCTTTACTAGAGTTCTACCATGAAGCCTTTGCGCATCCTTGCTTATGAACTTCTTCCCATCAAAATCTTCATGATTTTAACTCTCTAAAGAATTAAAATTCATGAATCTTGAAATGTGATGAAATCTCAAGACTTACCTCACTCCTAAAACCCTCCAATTTACGAAGAACAAATCAAAATGAAGGTTTTCGGGTTTTCAATGGATAAAACCCATCAGAAAATTGAAAAACTAAAGAATTGGGAGGTTCTACAACTATGGCGCCTAGGAGCCTGATTTGGGTGCCTAAGCACCAGGTTCTCTGTGTGTTTGCGCCTAGGCGTCAGTGCACACTTAAACATCGATTTTCCTTAGGTCCATATACACGTCCTAACCTCCCTTAGGTCTTGAATTATAGCATTTTAAGTTGTAACATAACATGTGCGACTCTCAAACACAAAATATAATCAAGCAAGTACACATTATCAAATCTCAACAAACTAAACTTAACCCACACTAGTAATTATGGATTGCTTCCCACAAAGCACTTCGTTTAATTTCATCATCTCGACATATCCTCTACTTACTTAGGTTGACCCAACATCATGATTTCATTAAATATAGGTCTATTTCCATCAAAGTAAGTTTTCATCCTATGTCCATTTACTTTAAAAATTCTATCACTTTTTGGATCCTATATATCCATAGCACAATAAGGATAGACTTTCACAACAATGAATGGCCCATCCACCTGGACCTCAGTTTCCTAAGAAATAATTTTAATCTAGAATTGTACAGTAAAACTTCTTGTTCAGGTTCTAGATCCTTTCTTAAAATCTTATGATCATGTCATAATTTCATCTTTTCTTTATTAATCATTGCATTTTCATAACATTCATTTCTAATATCCTCAAGCCCATTGAATTGCAGTAGTTTTTTCTCACCAACAACTTTCAAATTATAATTAAATTCTTTGATAGCCCAATAAGCTTTATGCTCCAATTCTACTGGTAAGTGACAAGCCTTCCCAAGTATGAGTTTATATGGAGTCATGTCTATAAGAGTTTTATATGTCATCATATAAGCCCTTAATGCCCCATCCAGTCTGTCAGTCTATTCCACCTTATTTGGATTTACAGACTTCCCCAAATATCTTTTAATTTCATGGTTGGATAATTCTCCTAGAACACTAGTCTGAGGATGATAAGTAGTGGAAATCTTATATTTAATACCATATTTTTCTAAATAATGGTTCAATCTTCTTATTTCCAAAATGACTTCGCCCATCTGTAATTGATACTCTTGACATCCCAATTCTATGAAAAATATTTTTCTTTAAAAATTTTCAACACTTTGAGCATCACAGCAAGGTAAATTAACCGCTTCTATCCACCTTGAAACATACTCCATTGCAACTAAAATGTATATATTTCAGAAGGATGGTATGAATGATCCCATAAAGTCAATACCGCAAACACAAAAAATTTCAACCTCTAAAGTAAAATTGTGAGGCATTTCATTTTTTCTAGAAATTTTGCCTACCTACTGACATCGATCACATGTTTTCACATAAGTGTTAACATCTCTAAATACTGTAAGCCAGTAAAATTTTGATTTTAAAATTTTATATATAGTTATATCAATCCCAAAATGTCCCTCAAAATCAAAATCATGATATCTTTGAATAATTTGTTGAGTTTCTTTCGTAGGTAGAAATCTTTGAATAATTTGGTCCTTACATTGATAATATAAATATGGGTAATCCAAAAGTAAGATTTTGCATCATGCATAAATTTCTTTTGTTGTAGGTATGTCAAAATTTTTTTTAAAATATTACTAACTACAAAATCAACTATGTTGGCATACCACGAAACATGTCATTCTGTTATAATACGTATATTTTCATCAGGAAAGTGTTCATTGATTTCATTTTCAAACTCAACTGAATTTTCTTGTTCAAGCCTAGATAAATGATGTGCAATAAAATCTCTAATATACCGCCTGTAGAAACCAGCATGTCCTAAGAGACTCCCAACTCCTCTCACTATAGTAGGAGGAGATATTTTTAAAATAATTTGAATTTTTGCCAGATCTACTTTCATACCATTTTTTGAATTTTTTTGTCCAAGTACAATTATTCTTGCAACCATAAGTTGGCAATTCTCCCAATTAAGAACTAAATTTGATTCTTCACAGCATTTTTGTACTTTTTATAAATGTATAAACATGACTCAAATGAAGCAGCAAACATTGAAAATTTAAATTTCTTTCTATTTTAAGTCACAGAAAACGGACAACACGCACCTTTGAAAAGTTGTAGGTGCATTTCATAATACAAAGGGCATCCGTCTAAAAGCAAAATTCCAATAAGGACTAGTGAATGTGGATTTTTCTTCTTCCTCAAGAGTTATAAGAATTTGGTGATAACTAGTATAAACATCCAAAAATAAAAAATATATGTGCCCCACTAGCATGTCTTACATTTGATCCAGAAAAGGTAAAGGAAAGTGAACTTTCCTTGTGGAGAGATTTATATTTTTATAATCAATGTAGATTCGCCACTCAGTGACTTGTCAAATTGAAATTAATTCATTCCTTTCGTTAGCTGATACATTCACTTCCCTTTTCTTAGGAACACAGTTGATTGGACTAACACAAGCACTATCTGAGATAGGATAAATAATTCCATCATCTAACCACTTTATAACTTCTTTCTTTACAACTTCTTTAATTGTTGGGTGCAGTCTCCTTTAAGGATCATCCCTCAACTTATGATTCTCTTCCATTAAAATTTGGTGCATAAAAATGGAAGGACTATTACCTTTAATGTCAGTTATCATCCATCCAAAAGCTTTCTTATAAATTTTTAAAATTTTCATTAATTTTTGTTCTTGTTTTTTAGTTAGGTATGAGGATATTATAAAAAGTAATGTAGACAAGTTCCCTATGAAAGCATACTTTAAATTCATAGGTAGAACCTTCATCTCCAGTTCAGGATGTTTTTTAATTGAAGGACTGAAAGATTTACTATTTTCACTAGTGTCCAACAGCTCAAATATTTCCTAAACATAGTTTCTATCGTCATGACTCATTTCAATTATTTTATCTTTCAACTTAGTATCTTCTTCATACTCTAGCTCTTGTTGTTCCATTTTATCTTTATATTCCTTGAAATGGCTTTTACTTATATGATTAATAAGTTTCATTTTGAAACATTCATCATCTCTTCTCTTTGTTAGATATTTCATCAATTTTTATATATTTTTATATATTAAATGTAAATTTCTGATCATTCACTCTTATGGTTAAATCACCTTTTTGCACATCTATCATAGCTCTTCCAGTAGTAAGAAAAGGTCTCCATAAATTTATTGAAACTTTTTAATATTCCTCTATATCTAACATAATGAAATCTACCTGAAAGATAAATTTATCCACTTTTACTAACACATCTTCCATAATTTCGTTCAAGTAAATGATCGATTGATCAAGTAACTGAAGAGTTATAGATGTGGGAGAAATTTCTCATAAGCCTAACCTTTAGAAAATAGATAGAGGCATAAGGTTAATACTAGATTCTAAATGACATGGAGCTTTCCCATAAAATCTATCTTCTATTGTACATGGAATAGTTAAGCTACCGGGATCTTTAACTTTTTAAGAAAGTTTTTTTTCTAAATAATCGTGCTACACTCTTCACCAAAGGCAATGATCTCATTATCTATAAACTATCTTTTGTTGTTAAAAATATCCTTCATAAAATTCTCATAGCTCGACATCTATTCCAGAGCTTCAACAAAGGTTATATTAATAGTTAATTTCTTGACTATTTCTAGAAAATTTGAAAATTGTTTATCCAAATTCTGTTGTCGAAGCCTCTGAGGAAATAGAGGTGGTTGTCCTTCTAAATTCACTTCATTAGAGAAATAGATTTTTCTAAGTCTTAAAGAATATCTTCATCAGACTTTTCAATTTCTCTTCTCTCAACTTCAATCTCTTTTAAACTCTCATCTCCAATTTTCTTTCACTTCTTAGTTGAACAGCTTTAACATGCTCTTTGCTCTGGTCTTTATGATTAATTTTAGTGTTACTGGGAAGAATTCCCTAAGGCCTATTCTTAAGGGCGTTGACAATTTGTCCCAGTTGATTCTCAATATTTCTAATTGTAGCTCATTGACTTTGTAATTGATTACCCATATGTAACATCATTTCTTCTATAGATAACTTCTTCTCCTTAAATGGTTAGTTCCTATTATATCTTGGATGATAAGTTGTTCTATATTTAGTACTACCCTGGTTGTTCTAGTTTCCTAATGGGTTTGCTTGATTGTCCCCCCTTGCTGGTTAACACCACCAAAATTATTATTCCTGTTAAAGTTAGGGTGGTTTTTCCAACCTTAGTTTTAATAGTAAGGGGGTTATTATGTTTATTATTAATTGCATTTAAAGTTTCAAATGTTGGAATGTTAGAATCAACTATTTTTCCTATTAAATTTTCTTTAATCACTAGAGGTGTTTGAGATAAATTCATTCTAAATTGATCTTCCTTTCTTGATATTGCAGCTACTTGAGATGCTAACATAGAAATAGCATCAGAATCATGAACATTGGTTACTCATTTAGGATTTACCATTTTAGAAGGCCATTAAAATTATTAGCAGTCATTTCTTCAATTAAAGTATATGCTTCATCAAAATGTTCTAACATTAATGAACCACCAGCAGCAGCATCAATAATATATCTAGGAGGTCCTACTAACCCATTATAAAATGTTTCAGTTATTAACTAATCAAGAAAAGAATAATGTGGACACTTCTTAAGAAGTTATTTAAAGCATTCCCAAGCCTCGTATGTTGATTCCCCTTTAAACTGACAAAAAAATGTAATATCATTTCTAAGCTTAGTAGTCTTTCAAGGTAGAAAATATTTAGCCAAGAATTTATGTGCTAGATCACTCCAGGTTCTAATAGATTCAAGTTCTAATTAGTTCACCTACATTTTATCATTATCCCATAAGGAAAAAGGAAAAGCCTTAGTCTAACAACATCGTTAGAGACACCGTTATATTGAAATGTGGCACAAAGTTAAAGAAAACTTGCAAGATGTAAGTTAGGATCTTCAGAAGGAGAACCCCCAAACTGGTTATTTTGTACCAATTGAATGGTAGCAGGTTTTAATTCAAATGTTGGCTTCTACGGCAAAAATTTTTATACTTCCATAAATTTCATCTAATGTAGGGTTAGCATATTCTCTTAATGGTTTTTGTACATTCTCATCAACTTGATTTTCTAAATTGTTATGTAAAGTATTTTTCATTTCTTAGAAATTGTGAAATTCTTTTTGTTTTATAATTTTTTTAATAGATTGCTCTAACTCAGAATCGTAAGGCACTAATCATTCAGATCCCGTACTACGCATACACTATTAAAGATAAATAACAAAAATAAGCAAAACACGATAAATTAAATTAGTAAAGAAGTATATATATTATATATATTTTTATTTTTTTTAAATACACACACAAGCAGTTATATAAATGACGCTTGAGTTTTTCTACAATAATTCTACAGTTTAAATAAAAATTTTCTTAAGTCAAAAGGTTTCGTCACTATCCCCGACAACGACGCCAAAAACTTGACCTGACCTACAATTATGCAATTATTTTAGTCTTGAAATATGACCAAAAGCTTGACCTATTATATATTAAGTAGCTAGTGTGAAAAATTAAATATTATATAATGTTGATGAAATGGTTTACACACTAAGGGTACTATGCAATTATATGTATTGTTTCAAGTAATATAAAGTTCTAATGGAGTCCTAAGTATCGATCCCACAAGGATAGGCAAGAATCTTAAACTGTAGATAACTTATATAGGAAATGATGAAAGTTTTTATGTATTAAATAATTCGATAAAATTTAAAAGAAATGCTAAGTATGCTAAGAAAATGTAAAATACAAATGCAAGACAATCGAAAAGGCTAAAGTGTAAAGTTATTACTAAACAATTCTAAACTAACGATGAATTGAAAGAGTTTAAATTTGTATAAAATATCCTTCCCCTTGCAATAAGTTTATAATCAATGTAGGAACCTAATAATTTTAAATATAATTAATGTATTGTGCCAAATAGTAACAACATATTCTCTACCCTCCCTCGAATGCATATAGAACATTGGCTAATCCAGAGTTAAGTCCCTAAACCTGTGGATAGGCTGGGATAATACTAGCGGTCACTCTAGAGTTCCCACTTACCCCAAACCTGAAGGCTAACATCTCACTTTAGTTTTTAAACATCTAGATCAAATTGGGAAATTAGTCCTTCACTCTAAAATCTCTAATTTTACACCCATCAAAACTTATTTCCTTATTTATTTTTACTTAACCCCATGAACTACATTCTCATCCATGATACTAAATGTGATTCTTACTATATTGAGGAAAGCATAGCCCTTTAGGGTCATTTGTTTCACAATAGATTTTAACAATTCATTTAACTAAATTGATAAGTAAATTAAGCAAAGAGTTTAAATCATCACCATTTATTGAATTAAAAGCACTTCTACTAAACTTCATTCCTACACATACTTATTCCTCATTGCAGGGAGAAAGACAAAGGAAACTACTCATATCTCATCAAGAAGAAAGAACAACACATGGATTTCATAGATAAATTTAAGTTTATAAAACAAAACTAAGTAAAATAAAAAAATTACACAATGTATCTCAAACTCCTTCCCAAAAAATCCTTCTAGTTCCTTTGAATCACTCACTCTCCTTTCAAATCCACTCCAATCTCACTTAGAACTACAATGAAGAAGATATCTCTCACTTCTCCTCTTCTTTTCCAAATCTTAGCAAGCCCCCAAGACTTTCTCCTCTCTCCAAGAAAACTCTCTTCTCTTTAAGACGACTCACACTCTCTCTTTCTAGACTTCCCTTCTCTCTCTAGACTCCCCTTGAATTCTCCAGAAGTCTCTTTAAATAGAGCTCTCAAAATCACTAAAAGTTACATCAAGCACCACTTCAAATTTGTCATATTCATTGAACCTTAGAAAAAATATCTTTGACACCTAGGCGCTAGATCCTAATGCCTAGGCACCAGGCTCTCTATTGGTTGGTGCCTAGGCACTAGGTCAACATTAGCCATTTAGCTTCCTTTTACTCCAACTTGCTCTCTTTTCATTCCATTTGCTCCACTTTCTCCATTTAGTGTACCTACAACCAAAAAATCAAAAATAAATTTCATCAAAGTGTAATATCATTAAAAATAGGCATTAAATGTGCAAATAAAAGTAACATATTTTAGGCATGTCAGCACCCTTAACAGACTTACCAACATTTCTAGTACAACCAGCAGTATACCCAACAGTTTAGCCAACAATATGACCAGCAGCCATTCCAACGGAAACCCTACAAAATGGACGGAGATCAGCGCTCGACTATGACTGAATGTTTTGATAGAGTATATTTTTCAAAAATAAGGTAGTGGGAAAGATGTTTTGAAATTTGATTAAAAAGACCGAGTTTAGATTGCCTGAGTCGAAGAAGCTAGAAGAAGTGGATAAGGATGATCACTCAACATGTTGCCTGTATCACAGACTACTCAGGCACATCATAGAGGATTATTGTTGTTTCAAGGAATGGCTTAATAGGAACTACGTGAATGGAAGGATAACAATTTTGAAAGAATATTTGAGAGAACCTATAAAAGATTCTGTCAATGTGATTTCGGTCGAGCCAACCATCTCAGTAGATCCCAATGCAACAAATATGTTTGGAGCACATTTTAGACTAGATGCTCCAAGAAGATATTGGATTAGATTTAGACCACTTCAGTGCAAGCCTCCCTTCAAAGCCTGGAGTTAGCCAAGTCAGTAAGGTCAATTACACTGGGGAAGCTACAATAACAGGAGACAAAGAAGAGAATCAAGGAAGCAATGATCAATAACGCGAAGATTACGAAAGAGGCTGCTTATTCTAGATTTTTTTTTTTGGATTTGAGGGATAAATCTGTTAAACCACTGACTCTTTATGATTATCTCTATGTTTCTTTGGGAACTTATAATGATAAGAGTTATGATTTCGGCTACATTTTGGCTATCTCTAGTGATAATGTAACTAACAAACAATCTAACTTGTTATTAAAATCCTATAAAAATCCTTAAACTATAAAAAATCCTAATGAAATTGCAAATATAATTAAGTTGGCCACTAACGACATAGGTTACAATAGCTTGGGAAGCGAAGCACCCGTCTTTCAATTTTGAGGAATACCAATTGCAATTAGCTTCGAACTCTCAGATTCAAAAGAAACAACTTTAGAAGAACCAAACATCACTCCAAAAGATAGGTCTTTAGGCCCAATTCAAAAGGTGGAAGGAAGAATAGAAGTAAATTTAAGGAATGGAAAAGTATGTTCAAAGTGAGATCAACTCAGTATGTTTTGAATACATAATTATGAAGGAGACCTTGTTGACCTCACTTATGTGAGAATTTTTCCTAAACCAACAACCATGGTTAGGACATATCCTGAACCACTCAAATCAACTCAAGGTCCCCAGGGACTCTTCTAAAAGTCTGATGATCACTATGATCATCAGATCTATTGACCAAAGAAAAATATGTTGAGATTTTCATACCTATTTTATACTGAGTTTGATGATATTGCATTTTAAAGAAGAGTATTTTTGATGTTTTGTTGCAGGTATGATGAATTATGGTCATTGGAACAATAAGATGCAAAAACGGTGCAATTTCGAGCAAAAATGAGCAAGAAATGATGTTTTGGCTAGTCACATTTCGATAAGTCTTTGGATGCTTAATATCTTTTACACTTCTTGCATATTTTTGAATGATATTACTCTTTAAAGGAATGTTACTTTCATGTTTATTTTGTACGGCTATCTGTTAGGAACACAACGCAACTGAAATGGGGCAAAACGGAGCTAAAACGGAGCCAAACGGAGCGAAACGGTGGAGCTGCGCAGTATGCCCGCCGACGGCGCCAAAACGGCGCCAACGGCGAGATTTACCCGAGAA
>JXCR01143206.1:0-24517 GCA_002079205.1 Phalaenopsis hybrid cultivar | reverse complement strand
TTCATGAATATCCCAAATTTTGAAATCTTTAATTTTACTCATAAAAATAATTTTATTTGTGTATTTTAAGTTTCTCCATCTAATTCTACGACGATGAGTCCTAACATTCTTTATTTTATAACTCTTAATCTTAAAATCCAGAACTAATAAACGATGTTGGGTACTTAAATTTTCACTTGGAATAACCTTACAATCTTTACAATCGCGATGATCTCTTCTTCTCATAAGAAAATAATCAATGTGTTTTATTAGATTCACTCTCATAAGTAACAAGATGCTCATCTCTTTTTTTGAATAAAATATTAGTAATAACAAAATCATATGCTAAAGCAAAATCTAAAATAGTTCCACCTTCTTCATTAGTTACTCCAAAATCATAGTCACCATGAGTATTTCTGAAGTCTTCTACCACTCTACCNAAATCATAGTCACCATGAGTATTTCTGAAGTCTTCTACCACTCTACCGACAAGTTCATTTAAATCTCCTCCAATAAAAATTCTTTCTTCAAGAGGTATCATTTGTATTAAGTCTTCTAAGTCATTCCAAAATTTATCTTTAGACCAGATATCTAAACCTACTTGAGGAGCATAAGAACTTATAATATTAAAAATCTTAGTATCAATTATAATTTTAAGGGCTATAATTCTATTTCCAACTCTATTAATTTTTACAACATTATCTTTCAAACTCTTCTCTATAATTACACCTAGACCATTTCTAGTGCGATTCTTACCAGAATACCAAAGTTTAAAACCTAAATTATTAATCTCCTTAGCCTTTTCTCTAACCCACTTAGTTACTTGAATACATAAGATATTAATTTTTCTATGAATCATAATATCAACTATCCACTTAGTTTCTTGAATACATAAGATATTAATTTTCCTATGAATCATAATACCAACTAATTTCCATTAATTTACCATTGAGAGTACTTATATTCCAAGATCCTATCCTAATATTAGTTTCATTAGTTTTATGGACTAACTTCTTTACCCGCATTCGCCCGTAATGGGGGAACCCTTGCTTATTTAACACTACACCCGGGCGCCGGTGTAGCGGCCCTTGCACACTTTTCACTGTATTCAGGCTATCTAGCGCGTCGCTTCTTGGGAACATCCTAGCATTTACACAACGATCAAAATGATTCATGTCATGATTTTTTTTGACAATTTTTACGTTGGCTGTCGACTACTTTAAGCAACCCTCCACTTTTCTCATCCGGGCTTAGGACCAACAACGACATTGTTAAAACTGGGTGGCCCTAGCACTTACATAATGATCAAAAGGATTCATCTAGGGCAGTGAACTTTTTCAATGCACAACTAGGTGACCTAAATTAATGAAACATATCAATTTCATGCCTGGATGTAGCTTTATTAACGTTTATAGATGAGATCATTTCTGCATTATCAAGTGAAAATTTCAAAAAAAAAAAAAAAAAACTTGAGAAGGTATTTATTTGATGATGACGGTAACAACACAATTCTAAGAGTGAGTTTGACAATATAAGATTCGATATATGGATTATTATACAGCACTATTATATGAGTACATAGCCATCCAAATTGTATGATCATGTAATAAACTACTAAAGCTAGTTTGTAATGAAATAAATAAATTGATCCTGGCAATAGAGGGATGGACGCATTCATATTCACATGGTGCAGTGCTAACTCTGCCTATATCTATTTATAAGCATGTCCTTGCTTAGGATTTTGCTACCATTCACTCCTGCCTTATGTCAGTCAACAAAATGCTACTTCATCTTCTATCTAAGGGTTATTCGATAAAGGTGGCTCACAATGTATACAATGATACCAACATCAAGTTTAAATTACTTTGGTCGCCATAATGATGCTTGTTCGTGAAGATGATCCGTGTCAATGCATACAAAATGTCAAAAATGCTTAGTGATCTCTGCATGCACACGTGACTAACGACTTGCATTCTGAGGCACATGAATGATGAATATTGTGATAACCCTATACACACTTTTCTTAGCACAATAGAGAGAATAAAATTTGATTGACAAATTATAAGTATCCGTACACACTTAGCGTAGTGGGGAAAACCTGCTGTTATGTATTTGCTTTTTGTAGGTCCGAATACTTGTATGCACATTTTTTTTGCATGGCGAGATATCTAGTTTTTCGGTAATGGCAGAAGCCACCCATAACAAACATTTTCCAGCTTAGTTACCATCCTACCTAGGGAGGGAATGCTAGAATGGTGCTGGATTTTCGACTGAACGGACCTTTACTGCAAAAAATTTAAAAGAACCCACCAAATACAAAAATAATCAAAATAATAAGAGAGCTGTAAAACTAAAAAAAACGAGTTATTTAAATCACAAGCAAAAATATAAGATCAATAGATGACTTGATAGCTTATCATCAAGCTTAATTGTAACGTTATGAACTCGATATTCATCTATGATAATGATCATGAATCTTTTTGTATATCTAACCTACTTTGGATGATTGAATAAACCCAAGTTTGACATATACTAAAAACGACTTCAACAAACGCATAATTGAATAGTACAGGAAGGCTTGTGATAAATTGGGTAGCTCACTTATTAGTAAGGACGCGACTTGACCGATCGTTTACTACCACAAATAAAAATTGAAGTCGTCTTTGAATATGAATAAGATTTCTTGTTGAATATTACAAGCTTAAAGAGCTTCTAAGCTATTAATTTAAAGTGGTGAAATGAAATTTCATATCGATGGTCGAAACTTGATGCTTTGTTGGCCCCATGGTATTATTATATAAGATCAAAATTTTGATATCATGAAATACTTGAAATTTATATTTTCCAATTCACCCCCGGATCCACAGTCTTTATTTGTGAGCGGAGAGAAGACGAAGATTGAAGATTAAAGTGGATTATATGCGCTTAACCTAATGATAGATTACTCACATAAATATTTAATTTTATGGGTGATTTTAGGAACACAAGCTTTTGGCAAATTTCAATTCACCTTTCTCGCACTTAAGTTTGTCCAGGTATTTAAAATATGCAAGCAATAAAATTTGAATCAACTTTCTTATATGCTACTTAATTGATAACTTCCGAAATACCTGAATTAGCATGCAAGCACACTATGCAAATGCTCCTATGTCTAGGCAATTGCATTAGGCAAATGAATCAAAATTAATGTGAATATGCTTACACAAGCTCATCAAAATACGTGCACTAGATAAATCTTAATATGTGCATGTGCTCCGACCATTGTACTGAATGCTCAATTGTGTTGTCTGAAAATGCTATTGGGTTTAAATTGAATTGAATAGTAAAATATATTACTTTTAAAAAGCATGCTAAATTCTTAATAATCTTTTCACCTTTGCCCTGAGAAGCATGCAAGTGATTTAAAAATACCCTATTACCTTGAAGATTTCAAACTTATTTTAAAAATCCAAAGATTAAAATTTTAAATTTCACGCTCTTGAGCAGGCCGCCTTGCCTATAGGGTAGGGTCATAAGTCCCACTAACCTAGTCCGATCCTCCTAATAAAGATTAAAGTTGACAAAACTGGATGCTACCTAGTTAGTTTGAACATTCTCTATGCAGTGATTGAAGTTGATAAGACAATGCTTAAATGTTGGTTCGTATAAGAAACTGGTAGATAATTTTTTTTTATATCCACATGAAATTATCAAAATTTTTATTAACAAATTTATCTTAAGCCAATTTCTCAATAATACAATATTGTTTAAAAAATATAAGAATGAGTTCAATCAATGGGTTTTGACCCATTCAATTGTTGTTCTTAATTTTTTTCTACTGTATAACGAGCACCGCGTAGAAACATAAGAAAAAGGAGGATACACATCCGTAAAAGCTGCCATTGGTTAGTGAATTATCCTCAATTTTTTTGTTTAACTTTAGAACATTCAAAAATAAAAAAATGAACTTAACTAGTATCACTGAAAAAATTCCTTCTATATCATGTCAACAATGTCATTATTTGATTCCTCAATTACCAAATGGTTTTTCCTTTTTCATTTCTTTTAAATTACCTTAAACATTCAAGTTTGCCTGATGAGTTTTTCAATCTTTGAGGATTGGAAATACGTTATATGATTAGAGTGCCAGTTATCGCGTCAACTTCAGCTTTAATTTTCCCATATATAACTTAATTTTAGCACCTGGTAGTAGTTTCAGTCAAAACAGTCTCCTGCACTGTTATGTAATGACTACTGTGGTACTTATTTGTATGAATGAATGTATGACTATACACAATGGAAACATCCTTTGCCCATTTTTTATGTATACAATGAAGATAGTCATCTCTTTTTCCTAGAAATGTTTCACTGCAGGCAATGAAGGTATCAAACGTAGTCAAATTAAAAGAAGAATATGATTCTGAGAACAAATACAGAAAGCTTCAGTGCCAGATAGATAATCTTACATCTGAAGTGGAAAGACAACACAAAGATAAACTGCAGCTGGAGAGGAGATTATATGAGCGTGAGCTGACTCTAGCTGAAGCCGAAAACAAGCTAGTTGAAGCTGAAAAGAAGCTAGCTCAAGCTGAAGAGAAGCTTGCTGCAATATCCGAGGTACCTTCTTAGCAGATTATTTGCTTAATTTCCAAAGTTTTCTGCTCATGATTTCTGGAATCGTATTTGTATTTGTATTATTATTATCATTATTTTGATAAACCTGTATGTGCATGTAAAAGCTATCCTAATGTTCCACGTGCTTGGCCCAAGAGCTAAAAGGCAGTCGGCAGAGGCATTGCTTAGAGCGCAATTTCAGCCAATAGATGTATCTGAGGGTTCATTCGGTTGCTTGTAGATGGAAATCATGTTTAAATAAGTGATGTTGATATTAATTCATTTGATTTAGAAAATGAAAGCCTGCGGTTCATTTGAGTGATTTTGAAAATTTTTATAGAATAAAAAATCTGTGCTGATTTATAGCTACATTCAACCAAATGAGAGAATGTATTTAATTCATCATTTTTCAAGGCTTGTTTTCTAACTTCACGGAATTAAATGAGCCCATATGTGAAAATGACATTCGTTAACTTTGTTGGATTTTAAAGCTGTTTGAAGGTTTAAAAACCAATGTATTCTTCTAAAGATGTCAACCGAATCTAATAAATTCATTGATTTTCAAAACATGTTTCCTGTCTTCAATTGGCCAAATGAACCTGTACATACATTGGAAGCTATTTTTAGAAAGATTTAGGTAGCAATCACTTCGTAACAGTACCTTAAATGGGAGAAAGGAGTTACACGTCAATTTTCTTTCCCGTTTTACTTCGCCACGTTCTTATTCATGTTGCTAATCTTAAGCACGTTTTAAATTAAATTGCTTACAAAGCCAGCTTACTATTTTTTTCAAAAAGCAAGCTGTTTAGGTCAATACGTTCAACCCTTTCCTAGGACCTACATTGTTGGGAGCTCCATGCATTTGATACACATTTGTATTCTCATTTTTGGGCACTTACATATATACCACACAATTTTATATATTTACATATTTAACACTTACACTTTCCTATTTACATGCATAACACTCAAACCTTCAACATCACATTTAAAATATCACTCTTACTAACTTTATGAAAACTAAATTGGTTTTATAACAACAAAGTGTTATAAATGTAAATATCGAACTTTAGGTGTTAGATATTGAAATACATAAGAATTGTGTGGCATGCATGTAAATTTCCCTTCCAGTTACTTCTCCAACATGGACTAAACTACTAATCCACGGAACCAGTCATTGATATGTCATGCTTGGAGGTGGAGATTAAATTTTACGAACTTCTCGTCAAATTTTTTGAAAGTGATAGAGGGACCTGATAGCACTTAATTCCTTTTTCTTAAAAAATCTCTATAATATGTTACTTTTCCTTAACCTTTTGGAATTTCACTTATTCTCATTTCCTTAAAAAATTTCTATAAGATGTTACTTTTCTTTAATCTTTTGAAATTATCTGCTTCAATTATAACATGCCAAATCAAAATATACGATGTATTTTTAATTTGATAACGTATTGCACTTCAATTGCAGGGCCAAGTTGAGGACTCTTCCTATCAGGTGACACTTGCTTTGAATGAGATGAGAAAACTAGAAGAGGAGCGTTCTCCTCATGAAAACGTAGAGGAAGAGCTAATTGAACTTCTGAACTATGGTACCGCGAAATTTGCCGAGGTAGAATTATATTTGCAAATCCAAATCATTTTTGCTAAAATATTATTGCAATTCAAAAGCTTGAAAATACCGCATGAAAATACTAAATTCTGAAATGTAGGCAACAAATAAAATCAATTTGCTGATCCAATTGGAAAATCATCAGTCTGCTGCTGCCAATCCAAGACCTCATGCTATGGTTATTTCGTTTGCTTTGTTCCTCCTTACTCTAGTTCTTCTGTATTTTCTTAGGTAACAATCAACTTGTTTTTGTTCTGAATCAAGGGGACATGTTGATCGAGTTATGTGAATATTAGTATGTTGCAAGATATTTTGATCAAAATTTTGATCGAAATTTGATTAGAATGAAACTTTGATCCATTGAGTTTGCTTTCAATTTAGTGCAATATAGGATTAATCAAAAACTTTAATGGGAATATAAACTATACATTTTTCTTAAATTAATGTTATATTTTCCGGAATTGATAGTAGTTGGTCTCATCTTTCTATTACTAGCCGATTCATCTTGCTGAAAAAATACAAATTACTGTTAAAATTCGTTTAAATGCTGCAACATACATGCTACACATGTAACACCAAAACTTTCATATTAGATGCATAGCATTAAAAAATGGGGCATTTGCATTTATGCCATCCAATTCTTGTGTATTTATATATGTCACCTAAGCTTTACTTTCTACATTTACATCATATACTTTTTTCATATCACTTAAAAATACCACCATTTTAATTCTTAAAATTTAAAGTACACATTGTCATGCATGGGCTTTTGAAATCGATGTTATAAATATAAATATCAAAATTTGAGTCTATATTTGATATGTATGTAAAATTTTTTTTTTTGGTGGATTTAATTTTATGGTAATTCATTTGAATTTGTAGATAATAATTTGTGATCTAATTAGCTAAATAATTCTACAAAATTTGATTTAAATAAAGTTGCTAAGAGTTTGTAGTTAATAATTCTTTTCATATTCATGTTTGTGTATGTGTATATATTTAAACATATTAGACCAATATCCATTATATAGCAACTTTAAATTTTAACAGTCATATTTGTGAGGATAAATAACTCTATTCCTCTAAATATTAAGTTGTCGAACATTTTATTTACTATCATTTTAGAAGGATATGGTCCCTTTATTTTTATATCTTTCATCTTTCATAAAAATTTTTGAACGACTATAATATTAAGTAGCTAAATGATATTATTTATTTTTAGTGAATTTTAGCTATTTGGAGTCTTAACATTCAAAATTTGTTACGAAATATGAAAAACTATGAATGAAAAATAACATTTATAATTTTAAGAGGATAGTTTATTAGCATACACGTGCTCTCTGTATCTAGAGAGAGAATATTAGAGTGTATAAGCTATTATCCTTCTAGAAGGTTAATAGCTATTATGCTTACACTTCCTATTCTAATGATCCATATATTTCAATACTTGAGAGTTTAAAAATTAATTGTTTTTTTTTAAATTTTGAATTAAGTAATTTGCTATAATTTACAAAGGGTGCAATATGAGGACATTAAATATGATAATTCGTGCAAACACTACTCTCATAGAAACATGCATAATTGTATAATTGTAATGTTAGATATCATTTTAATGTTAGTATGATTTAGCCACCTTTTATGAGATGCAATAAATTTACTTCTTAGAGTTTTTCAATTGTGCAATCTTCTTAAAATGGATTCCTATAATCATATTTAATAAAAGGAAGCATCCTAAGCAAACCATTCATTATTTCTAATAGGAGTTAGATGCTTTCCATCAGAGGCAGACCCAGGTAGAGTCCAGGGAAGACAATTTGACCTTTTGCCCCTCCAAAAATATTTCTTTGCCCTCCCTAGCCCTTCCTACATTGGATCTAACGGGGCAACTTGTCCCCCCTCAATAAAGAGGTTGGTTTTGCCCCTGCTTAATTCCCATCTCCAATGGTTTGTGAGGTATGTGAGCATATTTTATTTCTATTAAGATAAGACTATATCAATAATTCCATTAGAGGAGGGAAAGTGTTGCCTTAAATTGTGCGCAAAAATCATGCATCACTTCCAATAGAAGGCATTTTCATAACATCTCTGATGTGGAGTGATCATATTCCTTATTAATTGGAGATCGTATGTGTCGATTATAATAAGATATAATGATGCAGTCTAGGCCATATGTCCAGGACACACCCAAGTTGTGCATGCTTAAGCAAAGCTTGGGTAAAATCAAACTTGGGCCAATTCTAGCGATCAAGTTCATGTGTTATACCTAATTAAACCAATGTTGACCCTTGTAAATGTTCGATTAAGGTAGGGGTCATCCTGGTGTCATTTTGAAATTTATAACCATGTGTATCTTATATTGATACTTAGGAAGTTAAATTGACAATATTGTTGCTTTAATATGGGGTTTAGTATCATTAATTTTTATACTTAAGGGGATTTATATATATCCCCTTAAGTATAATACTCTACAAAAACAACATGCATCCAATGTTTAAAAAATGTTTACTTAGGTAGGTACGTGTTGGTGGTTTGGTGGAGTGGAGGGATGAAGTTATCGAGAAGAATATACAAGTTGATTACAATCATTTTGCTCACTTGTCTGCAAATATTGAGTGTTTTTCATTCCTCAAAGGAAGACTTATTATTACTATTATTATTCGACTCAAAAAATGCCTTCTATTTGTTTTCCATAAACTCTCTATGCATAGAAATCTACTGTCATTTCCTAAAATAACTCAGCACATTAATAACTTTCTCATACCCCTCGATTAGAGAAATAACTATACTCATTTGAGGTATAAAAAAACACTTATTAGATGCCCACTGGAATTACACACACACACACAGATATATATAAAAAAGGAATGACCGATGGCTATTAAACGAGCCCCAGTCATCCTTAGGTGGCAAGGAAGTGACAGTATTGGAGGAGGAGGAAGCAACAGAGGACGATGAGGATGAGCTTGAGGAGATAGAGTAGGATGATTAGGGGTTACTTTTCTTTTTTATGGCTATGTTGAACATTTGTACAAATATTTTCTCAGTGAGTATGGTGTATATATTTTAGATTAAATGCATTTAATTTGTTTCGTTATTTGATTGGATAATCAAATGTTTGACTACTATTCTAGTTCCTTAGTTGCTTAGAATGGTATATTAAAGGTTGGGATAACATTTGTAGTAAAGTAAATACGAATGAACAAATTTATTTTTTTTATGCTACAAGTTTTCGACGGCTTTCGTCAGTATTACGACAACTCCTGACATATACATAGCCAAAACTTAAGGATAGCTGATTGACTTATTTACAAATGCTTAACCGATGGCTTAAGTGCGTTGCAAGAAAACGACGGGTGAAACACATATTCGACAGTTTAACCATTGGTTTTAATAGCTTACGCGTTACAGAAAAAAAAATGATAAAATGCAATCACATGAAACTGATGGATGCGACACTTTTCTGATAGTTTAATAACTGATTTTAATAATTGGCGCATTACCGACACAAATATGACGAAATGCTACTTCAAACAAACACAATAGGTGTGACACTTTTTTTATTGTTAAACACAAATTAACGACATTGAACTGACGGAATGCCTGTGTTAATAAATTGACGGGCACGTCACTTCTTTGATGTGTAGGTTGTCGCTATTACTAACGATTCCCCTGTCGGTTATATGAACCAACGAACAGTGATGATATTAGTTTTCTCTAAAAAAGTGACTGCATTAAATTGTCGGTTATGTGTCAGTAATTTTACACCTTCGAAATATTAGTCGGTTTTGGAATTACTAACAAGTGTTTTACCTATGAGCCTAGAGCCGTAAAAAATATCGAAAGCGATGATTTTACTCATCATAACCCATCGAAATTAAGCGTCATAAAAAGTAATTTTTCCTGTAATGTAAAATTGACTAGTGATGTAGAATAAAAGCTAAGCAATAGTAATAAAAAAGCCAAAGCCTTTAAATTCCTTAGAGAACCTCTAGATGAAGAATTGTTTTCCACAATATATTTTGATCCAAGCCATCTAAGAGAACCCTCTTAGGACAAAATCGGTGAGAAAATTATGGTCGAAGAAAATACTTAGTAAATAAAATCTTAGTAAGAAGTGCAAGCCAAGACTTTAGGATGAACATGCTAAATAAATCCTTTTAAAATATATCAAGAAATCTATTCTTTTCTTTTAAAAAAATATCTTATAAAGATATTCAAAAAGCTCCTAAACAAGAGATCGAGCCTTTCAAATAATTTCTTTTTATTTGTTTTACCTAGATGAGAGGATTCTCAATAAATTTAGAAGCCTAATTGCTCCAAAAAAAATCAACCTAAGAAGCGCAAAATTCAAATTTCACTATTCATCACACATAAGATCTAAAAATAATCATCACTATGAAATCCCTTAAGATATATAAAGAGCAAAAATCACTTGCATTCCACAAAAAGAAGAATAATAAGTAGGAGTGCAAAAAAAAAAGTGCTAAAATTTTTTATCACATAAGGATAACAACTCCTCATGATATCAAGACCAAAAAGGTTAACATGGCACATAACCCAACTTTCCATCCTTACCATAGAATGTCTTGTCTCACCATAGAGGACTATTTACTTTTTAAGAATATTTTAGACTTCTAATATTTCATAGAAAAGATTGATTTTTTTTATCTAATTCCAAAAGAAATAATTGCATCAATAAAATTGTTAGTCTTGGATGTGTAAACATTTTTAAAACTGTAAGAGAAAATGTTACTTATTTTGGTGTTTATACTATGAATCTTATGGAGGATAATGACATTGTGGGTTCTAACATAGATCCCTTAAACTTCTTCTTTAAGAAGATGTATGACACATATATTACAACTCTAGCTTTCTTAAAAGTTTCACACTTTCTCAAGGGAAAATACATTATCTACTAGATATTGATAAATGATCCTAAAATTTCATTAATCCATGCTACCACTTGATAGCATAATGTGTCTTCATTGATTAGAAAGCTAGACTTTTTCTTATCATTCGAATGTATTTTGATTTGATGATAATTGGAGAAGGTATTGAACAAGTTTAATTGGGTTTAGGCTACTTAGAGTGCTGATGGATGACAAAGAGCGGTTATCTTTTCAAAATTCTTAGAATTTTATTTAAGAATTCAATTTATAGATAAAAAAATGTGTGAGATGAGAGGGAAAGAGAAAGATGAACAAATTGTGAGTTGGACTCTCTTGCTTATGTATGTTTTTTAATGAGTTATGTATTTTTCTTAATAAGTGGCTATTGTTCATGAATAATTTAGAAATGGATCATTTCTCTACAAATTTTTATGTTATATATATATATTAAATGGTATCTTTTAGGATGACCCGCATGTGGGACCTTAAGAACCCTAGTCATGCCAATTTACATGTGTCAAATGGATAGAGACCGCAATCCTCATCTTAGAAGGAGATATATATGAGTAGTCGAATTTCATCCAGTGTTAGGGATGTCTCATCTAATCAAATGACCACTTTAAGGACCTACATATCATATTATGGGCATATTCTTGTCTTCACATGTGGCACCCACTTTTTGCATGTTTTATGACGTGTCTTTCCAAATGTTGTACAAGTCATAGATCATATTGAGAGCATCCTATGTATCATTTGCTAATTCATGGCTTGCCCAGCTTTCAATACTTGAGTTTATGATCTTCTTTTAATCCAAACCAAGCTTTCTAAATAATATATATAACATCTAAACTTTAATTTTTACAGAAATTTTAGGATGGGATAAATGTAAAAAATAGAGTTTAAGGGTCACATATGTAAATACATAGGGATTGGCTGGCATTTCTGTAAATGTCCCTTTAAATTAAAAATCACAAAATAAAAGCATTGATATGTACCGAAAACATGATATAGGGGATGTCAATAAATCCAATAACTTGATAAATAAAATAGAAGACTTTAAGGAGGATCAAACGAAATTCAACTAAAGAAACCTGACCATCCGGCTCGCGATACTCCTTGTGCTTAATGCCTTCATCGTCGAAAGAGCTGGTAATGATCCGGTTTCGAGTTGAGCTAGGGTCTGCTCAAAATCGGCTTGAATAGATTTAGTGTGCTTGAAATCGGCTCGTAGCTCGTTGTATTTGATTTCGAGCCGAGCCAATTGAAAATTAAATCGAGCTCAATTTGGCTCGAAATCAAAATTAGCTGGCTCAAATTGTGTTATTTAGATCCATTCCAGCTTGAAATTGGGTCATGTCTTATTATATTCAATTTTACTTAGCATCATACATACATACATACATACATACATACATATATATATATATATATATATATATATATATACACACTATGTCCCGATCTGATCTCGACCTGAGCATTGCATCATTTAATTATTTGTTCTAATCAATTGTTACTATAATGCTAAGTTNGAACTCCGCTGCAACTGCACATGCCGCAATTCCTGCGACAAACCTGCGAACTCCGCTGCAACATAACTCGCCGAACTGCCATAGCTCTTTATCCGAACTGCTTCGCACTTGTTCGTTCCCGCGAGCCCGTCTGCCTTGCGAATAATTTTAATCCTGCAACAAAAATTTTTCTGCAAAAAAAAAAAATTCCTCCCCAAGAAAAGAAATAAATATTTCCTTTATTTATTCTTCTTATCGAGCAAAGAAAATCCTTAATTAAAAGGCTTGCAGCAAATAATTAAGAAATTAAAGCTTCAGTCTGCTCCGGCCCGGTTCGCAAAGGAAATTTTCTCCGCTTTAATTATTTCCTTTAATTAAAGCATCCAGCTCAAGGAAATTTCCTTCTCCCTTTAATTATTTCTTTTAATTAAGGCTTCCAGCAAAGGAAATTTCCTTCTCGCCTTCCTCTGCAGCAAAGCCACCAATGGAAAGTTCAGCAAAGTGCGGCCTCTNTTTCTGTTAACAAGTATCAATATGCGATAAAATCTAAATAGGACTGTAATGAGCTGAGCATGATGGCAGAAACTTGTCTTTGCAAGAAATACATAGCAAGTAGCTGTTCAGTTTCAATGGCAGAAAGTATAAAAAACACTTCAAAAATATTGGAGGACTTTACAACCAGAATAGGCAAGACTGAAGAATCTCATCTTTGACCATGGTGATCACAGAACTTTCATAATGTTTCTCCCAACTCAAAGCAAAGATAGACTAACAAACATCGAACTGGCAAACTAATCAAGAAGAGGGAGGAACCTTCTTAGGGGCATCAATATATCAGAATTTCAATCATTCTGCCAACATATCTACAATTCATGAAAACAATTGGACATGTCTCATGTCAACGATGGTAATATGCAAAGTTGGTTGTTTAAATATGAGCTATTCTTTGCTTATTACAATATTTAATAATCTCAATGCTTCATCATTGTCTCAATTAATATGAAGGGAATGACACTAAGTTGGCACTAGCGGATGTATGCCAACAAGAAACAAATTAAATTCTTGGCAAAATTTTAAATGTGACCTTTTAAATGATTTGTTCCAACACCATATAGAGATGTATAAGATAAATTATTACAATTAACGTAGAAATCATCAGTCTAAGAATACTATAACCAATTTGAGGAATTATCAAACCAAATATCAGCTATGGCACATTCAATCTTTCAAATTTTATTTGAATTAGATTTATGTTTAGACATTATTAGAGAAGTAAGGGCCCTCCAACCACATACACTATTACAAACTTTACAATTAGCCACAATATAGAAAACTTATTTGATAAACATAGGTTCACAAACTAGATTCAACAACAGCCGAAACAGCATCCCAACATCACCAAGACAAGAAACAACCACCAATACTAATGACAACAATGAATTAGAGAAGAGCTAAAGGTATTCATTTCAATTGCAATGATAAATTCCACCAAGTATATGTATGTAAATCAAAATTTTTTGCTCAAGTGGTGATTAATGGAGAACAAGTTTAGATTATTAACGAATTAACCAAAGAATCTTTAGATAGGACTATGACATTTCAAAAAACACCAAAAATAAATTTTAATACTTTAAAAGCCACCAATCACAAAGAACAATAAGACTAGGAGGTAGCATTGCCAACACAACAATATAGATATTAATAGATAATGGATCAAACTTATAATTTCATGTAATCTAGATTAATAATTCATCAAGTACAATTACATATTTAACAATCATCTTTGTTTAAGGTGTTTGTTAGCAATTGTAATGCCTTAGAATGCTTAGGTGTATGCCCAAATATACCAATCTACATACAAGTATATCATGTTTTCATAGACTCTACATGACCATAATAACCATAGAGAAACATGAAATAAACTACAACAAACTACTCGTAAGAAAATACATGAGATGTTATAGCATCACCAAAAAAATATTCCAATCACCAATATAATTAACTCCAACCGCAAGGTAGATATGCAAATTCACCTATAACCAGGGGCAAAACCAAAAAATGTAAAAGCAAATTGTTATCCCTACTTTTGGAAAGCTAAAATGCAATCATTAATGAAAGAAATTTTATATTTTGTTATATTTTGAGAAAGCACGAGATTTTTTCCCCCAATCATATTAGTGAAAAAGAAAGATGAAATCTGAAGATTATGTATTGACTACAAAGTTTTGACCAGCTAACTGCTCATGATAGATTTTTCATACCAACAGTTGAGAAACTCATACATGAACTACATGGAGCATATATATTCTCCAAGCTTAATTTAAGAATAGGATACCATCAGATTGAAATGGCCATAGAGATCATACCCTACCTATAGAACACATGAAGGGCACTATGGATTTCATTGCAATTTCATTTGGCTTGACAAATGCCCCAACAAATGTCCAATCCATGATGATTAGGATTCTTTAAACATTTATATTCCACTTTGTTTTGGGGTTTTTTTTAATGGTATCTTGATCTATATCAAGCACTATAGGAAAATGAGGCATAACCGACTACAAAATCAATGAAAAAAATATATGTCATAAAAAATGTACTAATTTCCGGCGCCATAACGGCGATTTATCAGGTCGACTATTAGCAGTTACTTAACTACATTATATACTTTCACTTAATATTCTTGCTGATGAGTTTTTATTATTACCGCTGAAAAAATCCGTCGGTTCTAAACGAAGATTTACCGACGGTCATAGTTTGTAGATTATTTAGGAACCTATCATTTAGCGAGGTGTTAACCAACAAATTATTTTAATAAGTAATGAATATGATCATCGATAAAAATGTTACAAACTAAAAAATTTAAACCGCTCGTAAGTAGTCGGTAAATGCCATAATTTAGCTCACCCTGCTTGAATCCCTCATTTCCTCTTCTTTCGTCCTCCCATCTTGCTCATGCTCACCCTCCTCGTCCTAGTTTCTTTCCTCCCTTTGAAAGCCTCAACCTTGCTCTTACCCTAGCCCTCTCTCAATTTCTTCTAAGAAGATTGAGTACGACGGGATTGCGGCTTGTAAAAACCCGATACTCCCATCTTTCTCCTTCTTCTGCACAAATCCTACCCAAAACCATTCTCTAAAGTACCTTCTCATCTTCTTTTTCACGTGATTTCACACAAAATGGGCTGTTCGACTGCACTTTGGATTTACATTAAGAGGGTGCTTGGCTGCAAGTAGGATTTATGTTAAATATGATTTACTTAGGGGCAGTTTAGTTGCAAGTAGGATTTAGTTTGAACAAGATTTAGTAAATACTGTAAATCCAAATTTATCAAAACCTGAAAACTGTTTGGCATGTTTGGAAATAAATCTTGATAAATTCTGAGAAACTATTTGGTGACTTTAATAAGATTTAATTGGATAAACTAAATCTCACAAGCTTCAACTTCTCTAAATCCCATAAATTCTGCTTCCTACAGGATATGATAAATCTCATATTTTAGGCAGGGCAGGGGAAAATGGGATTAAGAACTTGTAGGATTTACAGAGGCTTTTTTTGTCGTTTGGCATGATTTAGCTTAAATCTTGCAGAAATCCTGCTTAAAATTAGCTACCAAACAACCCTAAAATTTCTATGAAATTATTTTGTGTGGTCATAGCCCCAGCTTTATTTTAAGAAATTATTTAAAGAAAGCTTCAAAGAATACTTTTCAGTGGTCAACATAAAAACATGTAAACATCATCGTTATTACCTCAATGAGAAGATTGTAAATAATTTCTTAGACATCTCCACAATCTTGAATAGCTTGATGTTTGATTAATTATAATCTTGAAAATCATATTGAAACTGAAATAATACTATTGGTTATTGCTTTTCTTTTTCTGCTATCGGAATAATCTTATAGCTCGAAACAAACTGAAGAAGTAACGTGATTTAGAATTGGATTTGTTACCACATTGTTCTTATACTGAGTTGGGTTGATGTTATTCTCTTTCAGTAATGTGTATTCTGTGAATTTTTTTGTACTAATGTAATTTTTGCTCGGATTGGCTGGCCATCAATATAATTCCATTGTGTTGGACTGAATTTCTCATATTGAAAATTGGTGCTTCTGCTCTGATTTGATTTGTTAATTCAACTAGTTGTTGTTTATGATGGTTAATTTGATGTTGATAAGCTTACATTTCTTGCTTGATCTTCCCTGGTTACTGAGATTAGTTTTTTGCTCTGTGATGAATTTCATCCTTCATTAAAATTCAATCAGTTTTGAATATATTTTTATAGGTGCAAAGTCTAGGACAAAATTTTAATGTTTTCCTACAGGTAAGTTCTGAGCTCTAATTGATTATCCTTCTTCTCTTTATTTTGGTGGTTTTCCTTTTTTTTTGTTGGTATGGTTTCTCTCTCTATTTCTTGTGCTTGTTTTTTTTTATTTGCTTTATAGATGTAGATCTTTCAAGAATTTCTTTCTTCCTTTCTTCCTTTCTTCCTCTTTGAAGCTCTTAAAGTTTTTGGGCTTCTCTTATATTTACAATAAAGCCTAAACCCAATTTTAAAGATTATTTTTCATGCAAGCATAACTCATTTTGTTAAGAAATTTCCTAAGGATGACCAAAAACGATACAGTGAAGCACATAGATTCTAAGACTAATTTAATGATACACCACATATTCAGAGTATAAAAAATACTTAGAATATTGAGCATTAAATCAAATTATAATATGCGTAAAGACTATTTTAACCAAGTTGTAGCATTACTAAAGGAAACAAAACCTAAGGAATACTTAATTCTAGAGGATCTCTAGAGAACAAAAAAAATTAGTGACGTAGTTAGAGTTGAGATTAGAGAAGTTATATTGTTATGTTATTGAATGCATTTTGTAGTATATGACAGATGCAATTGAGACAATAAAAATTTTATGGTGTTGAGAGATTCAAACTATAGAGTCATAAAAGTAAAAAATAGAAAAATGTTTCATACAAACATCTCTTATACCTGTCGCTCATTTCTCATTTTTAAAGACTCTTAGCTTCTATACGTTTAGCTCCTCACATGATATAACACTAGAACAAATCTAGTGATATTAGTTTTTGAGTCATTCAGTAGAAAAAGAAATCTGAAAATATTTTGATCGTATTTATCATGAACTTGTTGCCAAATCACACAATTTCATGATTGACTTATGTGAAGGCGGGTTCACACCACACATTCAGGTCGCATCACCCTACTCATGATGGCTAGTGATTATTAAATTACCTCCTCAAATGTACATTACCATTTTTTTTTCTAATGTTGATCGTACTAGGTCCACATAACTCCAAGGAAATAAATTGATGTGCACTTACAACCTTAAGTAGATGAGCTTCAAACAATATGAAAAACAAGTGGGGTGACTAATGTATTACTATAAAGTAGAATTTTTAGTTGAAAGTCGCCCAAATATGAACAATAAATGGTTTTCCAATCTATTGGATGCTAACAGGTTAAATCACTATGGAAAAATTGGTTTGTTCATACTATATGGATATGTCAAAGGCATTTACTTTAAAATATGGATAGAAAAATTCATGATTTAATTATAATCAAATTGTTTCACTTGTTGATCACACATTCAAAAAGGAATAAAGATACCTTCTTAAAAAATGGTTGAAAATTCAAGTCCTCCATCAATGATAACTGGGGAGGATTTGTGGCAAATAGTTAGTAAAATTTCAAAGGGCACTGATTTTTGAGACTGTCTTCAAATCATCTTACTAACTTTGATGTTACACATAATTAGATAAAGCTAAGTATTTTTTTGGTCTACCATGCTGGAGGAGCAATTTGATTAGACATAATATCAATGTCAAGCATATTGAGAAAATTTTTTTTTAATACTTCAACACTATGATAAATATTAAGGGCAAAATCAAAGATAATGTCAACGTTTGATCTTTTCCATCACACATATACTAATGATGGAAATTAGCAACAGCAAATCAGTCATAAAATTTAGCGGCAGAAATAATTAGAAACAAGTTCCTTCGTGATAGAAGTTTTAGCATTGAACACTTTTTCGATGAAGTTAAGCCCATAAGAACGGTTAGCGATGACATTTGGCTCTATCATCAGCTAATTTTTTCACTGATAATTTTGATTCTTGCTGTAGTGCAATATTTATTAGGGAACTCCTTCATTATAAGAACAAACCAAAAAGATAATAGGAAACTAATGCAATAAGTAATTCATAACCCAAAAAAACATGTTGTGGTACATTGAAATTGAATAGAATGATCGAAGCTAAATTGAAAAATAGAACGATAAAAATTTACACTACAAGAACACACAAATTTAAGTGGTTCGGTAAATTGCCTACATCCACGGAGTTGCAAAGGATTTTACTAATTGAGGAATTTACACCAGTTGTTCACGTCGACAATTATAAAATCTCTCACTTGCTCTCTCTCTTTACACCGAGATTCACCCAAGAGCAAGAACACCAAAGAAGAAGAAATACGTACAAGAGAAAAAAACATATTTCTCTTCTGCTTGCCAACAAGAAGAACACATTCTTCAACTATCCTCTTCTTCCTTCTGCCAAGCACGCAAAAACAAACCTTACAAAAAACATTTGTTGAAGAGGAAGCCTCTCAATCGAACCACGGATGGAGATAGAGGCAGAGGGGTTTTTCCACGAGAGAGAGACGGGAGGAGCGGTGGTTTTTCAATTTCGCACGAGAGACAAAAGGCAGGGCTCAAATTTCAAATTTGGAGATCGGGAGCGAAATTCGTTAGCGTAAAGGAAGGGGAGGCGGGAAAAGTTAACAACATTTCTTAATTTATTTTATTTTTATTTATTTACCCAGACTTCACTAAACAAATCTCCCACTTAGAGACCGGTAGACAGACTACAACGTCTTCTTCCTCAAACTGATATCCTCCACTGGCAGCATCACCCTTTTCTTCATATGAGTTATCCTCCACCTCCGCAACTCAAGGCCCATGTCTTCAAGCTAGAAGACCAACTGAAGCTGCACATAACTTTAGTTTGTCAAAAGTAACACCCTTTGTCAACATATCAGCAGTGTTCTTGCTTCCACAAATTTTCTCAAGCAACAATTGTCTGTCATCCAAAAATGACCGTATAAAGTTATACCTGATATGAATGTGCTTAGTTCTAGACTGAAATGCTGGATTCCTGGCAAGGAATATGACGCTCTGACTATCACTGTAGAGTATGCCCTTCTGATCCTTCTTGCCCAATTCTTTCAAGAAGCCCTGTAGCCATATCATCTCATTTGCAGCCTCTGACACTGCTATGCACTCAGCTTATTTAGTAGACAACGAAACTGTCTTCTGCATATTAGAGCCTCATGATACTGCATTTCTACCAACAATATAAATATAGTTTGTAGTACTTCTTCTGGTATCAATGTGTCCAGCTAGATCAGCATCAACATAGCCTGGTACCTTTGAACTCTTTCCTGAGAAACACAAGGAAGTTTCTACAGAGCCTCTTAGGTATCTGAAGATCTACTTCACTGTTTCCCAATGTTCCTTTCCTAGATTACTCATGTATCTGCTAACGATCCCCACTATATGGGCAATATCAGGTCTGGTGCAAACCATAACATACATAAGTGAACCAATAGCTAAAGCATAAGGAACCTTACTCACGTGATCTCGTTCATCCCCTGACTTGGGTGACCGATTCTTGCTGAATCTGAAGTGACTTCCCAAGGGTGTGCCAACTGGTTTAGCCTTATCCATGTTGAACCTGCTAAGTACATTTTTCCACATACTCAGCCTGAGAGAGTCTCAACATGCCTCTGACTTTATCTCTGACAATTCTCAAACAAAGAATCTGTTTTGTCGCTCCCAAATCCCTCATTGCAAAGTGCTTTGACAGCTTCTCCTTCAGATTATTGATCTCCTCAATACTAGCACCTACAATAAGCATATCATCCACATACAACAATAAGATGATATATGAATTGTCAAAATACCTGACATAGCAACAGTGATATGCCTGACATCTGTTGTACCATGCACTGTCCATGAAATTATCAAATTTCATGTACCACTATATAGGAGCTTGTTTTAGGCCATACAAGCTCTTCTTCAATCTGCAAACTGACTCTTCCTTTTCCTATACCACGAACCCTTCAGGTTGGTGCATGTAGATGTCTCCTTCAAGATCCTCATGAAGAAAGGTTGTCTTCACATCTAATTTCTCAAGGAAGAAATCTTCAGTAGCCATCATAGACAGTACCATTATGATGGTTGTAAGCTTCACCACAGGAGAGAAAATCACGGAATAATCAATATCGTGCTTCCGCTGAAAACTTTTTACAACAAGTCTAGTCTTGTACATCTTACTGCCATCATGCTCAGTCTTCACCTGATGCACCCACTTGTTGGGTAATGCCTTCTTCCCTGTTGGAAGATCTGAACTCTCAAGTCTAATTTTCCAGCAGAGAATCCATCTCCCCATTCATGGCTAGCTTCACCATCTGTTAGCAGAATGTAGTTCAAAGTTGGAGAATAACGCTATGGCTAGCTCCATTTTGTTGTGGTGTCCCTGGAGTGGTCTTCTTCATTCTGATTCCTTGAGCTGCACAGTACTCCTCAGACCCACCATCAATGTACTCACCACCATTATCATACCTCAGACATTTCAGCTTTAAGCATGTCTCTGTCTTAACCATGACCTTCCAAGTCTTGAACACACTGAATACATCAGATTTGTACTTCAACAAATAAATCCATAGCTTTCTGCTATGATCATCAATAAATGTTACGAAGTAACGAGAGCCTCCAAGAAATGTCACTAGAGAAGGACCCCACACATCTCTGTGTGTACAAGATCTAGTTTTCCATGCCTTTGGTGTCCTGCCACCTTTCAAGAAAGTGACATTTCTATGCTTCTCCATAATGCAACTCTCACACATGCTGAAATCAACTGACTTCAGTTTGGGTAGTTTGCCTCTAAACTGAAGTTCATTCATACCTCTATGAGTCATGTACCAAGTTTGCAATGCCACAACTCTGTTGTGCTCTCTGCAACAGGAATATCAACACTGTTAATTAAATCAATAGTCATATATAGCGTACCTATTTTCTTACCCCAAGCCAGTATCAGTGCTCATTTAGTAACCTTCCAGGTGCTATCTGAGAACACTACTGAATGTCCATACTCATCAAGCTGCCGAACAAAAATAAGGTTCTTCTTCAGTTCAGGAATGTGTATGACCTTTTGCAGAGTCCATGTGTTCTTTTTTGGAAGTGAAATGTCAATATCTCACATTTATACCACGTTCAGAGCTTCTCCATCTACCAGATATACTTTCCCAAAGTCACCTGCAACATAATTCCATTGCAATTCTCGATGGAAAGTTGTATGAAAAGAAGCTCATGAATCCAGCATACAGTCATCAACAGAACTATGAACTGCCAGTAGTATTGCATGTTATGATTCTTCAGTTACCACATTTGCACTGTCATTCTCCGTCTTCTAAGGATTCCTACAGTTTCTCTTTATGTGGTTAGTTTTGCCACAACTCCAGCAAGTTATTTGTTTACCAGGTCTTGACTTGCTCCTGCTTCTGCTTTTTAATTTTGATCTTCCCATGTTTGAGTTCTTGTCATGTGATCTCCCTCTGTAATCAACATTTAATGTTGAACTCAAGCCTGAGATCTCGTCAGAATCTTTCTTGCGCACCTCCTCAACTAAAATCAAATTACGAATATCTTCATATTTCAATTTTAATTTACCTGCAAAATTACTGATCACAATCATCATAGCTTCCCAGCTATTTGACAATGAAGCCAACAAGATCAGTGCATGTATCTCATCATCAAATTTAATTTTCACATATAATAATTGATTTGTGATGGTATTAAAATCATTCAGGTGTTGTACAATAGACATACCTTCTGTCATCTTCAAATTGAATAACTTTTTCATCAGATACCTTGTAATTCGCTGATGGCTTTTCATATATACTTGACATGGCTGCCATGAGATTTGCAGTCGCTCTCTCATTGACGACGTTGTGTGCAATAGACCTCGATAGGGTCAATCGAATAACTCCCAGAACCTGTCGATCCAACAGATTCCATTCAGTCTCATGCATTCTTTCAGGTATTTCCCCCAATAACGGAAGATTTGTGTCATCGAACTTTTCGATCCCTGAAACTTTCACTTCATCCGCAGTCATTGGCTCTGATATCAGTTATTGTGAAATTTAGGGCGAAGAAAAAATAAGAATCGACACAACTCCAGAAAAAGAACACAGAGGTTTAACGAGGTTCGACAAAGATTTGTACTATTAATTTGAGCTATAGCAAAAATTATTAGTAATATAAGTAAATTTTGGCAAGTATTATTCAAATCAATTGGCACTACTTAATTTGAGCTATAGCAATTTATATCGTCCTAAAATAAATGAACGATATGAACTAAAGAAAAGTCATTAATAGAGGACTAGAGCAATACTGAAGATGTTTTGTGATGGATTCTCCATCAAAGTGGGTAAAACTTCATATTGGATGTCTTGCGAGGGTTTTGGGCAGAGAATAAGGGCGAGGCTTTCAATTTGAGGAAAGAATAGCCGAGGAATTAAGCACGGGAGAAGGAAAAGTAGGGTAATTAGGTTATTAGTTTAATCACACACACACACACACACACACACACATAATGCGTGCTAGAAAACTTGTGGCAGTAGAATAATGGATTATCGTCTCAGCGTTGCATGAGAATTCAACACGCACTCAGATGAAAGAAAAACAATCAGCGATGAAACCGGAAATTTTTACGTGAAAAACCCGTAAGGAAAAAAAATCACGGGGTCTAACCAAATTGTAAAAATCTATTATTGATTGATGAAAACAGAAACTTTTTGTCCCACAGCGGGAAAAGTGTACTAGATTTTCCAAGCTATATTGTAGACGGATGTCGTTTGATTAATAGTATTCGACGACGATCGGTGATTGTCAATGGCAGTCGTTAGTGGCAGTTGGCGTATGTCTACAACGGTTGGTAGTGGTCAACGAAAGTCGACAGTGGTCGACGAAGGTCGACAGTGGTCGACGACGGTCGACGGCGATTGGCGATGGTCAAAGGCAGTCCAAGGTGGTTGATGGAGGTTAGCGGTGGTCAACGACGGTTTGCGGTGGTGCTGAACTTCAGGTCCTTCTCAAAGTCTCAAGTTATCTCGGAAGACTTAAGCCCTCCTTTATGAGAGGGATGTGACTCTATTTATAATGTTTTGAGTGTAATTAATGCAGAAATATGAACCATTTTGATTGGACGGTTCGGAGAGTTTCCTTCAATCAAACGGTATTTAATGAACATTTGGTGGTCTTAATGATGTCGGAATTGAATGATCTTGAGCTTGTTAGATTCGTCTTGTCGAGACGCTTAATTCGACTATGAACTTGCTAGATTCAACATCAGTTTGACCTTCCAAATCTGTCCGAAAATCTTCCAAGAGTTGTTTAAAGACTTGAATCGGCTTTGATCTGACTTGGATTTGACTAGTTTATATGATTTGATCCATTTCATCGAGTCGATCAGTTTGACCATAAATTTGTTGAAATCAGAGTTCGTTATGACTTTTAATTGAAGTCTAAATGTTTCTTGTTCAAAAAAGTGCCTTGAGATTCATGTCAATGCCTTGAGATTTATGCTGGATGATGAAAGTTTGTTGGTGGAGTGTGTGTGTATATATATATATGAGCCGCGTTCCCAGGTTAGTTGGTAAAGCACCTGTTTCGGCTATGTAAGTCCCTTCTGGTCTGAGATTTGAATCCTGCCTCTGGAAACTATTGTCTAAAATGAGAGGGTCCTCTGAATGGGTTGGCTCATAGGGTCTTGGCTCGTGCTACCTAGCGCTGCTGGCGAAGCCCAAAGTGATTGGTTGGCAGTTCCGCCCATCAAATTATTTAATAGTTAAT
>JXCR01143204.1:60664-87136 GCA_002079205.1 Phalaenopsis hybrid cultivar | reverse complement strand
GTTACAGTGGGGTTACACGGGAGTTACACGGGAGGTACAACGGGTTATAACCCTCTTGTAATTCCCGTATAAACCCCGTGTACCCTATTATGTACACATCTCTGCGTACCCCTTGACGTACGCAAATTTTTTCTGAAATTCTTGTTTGCAATATATAAGCATCCATTATCTTATAACAAGGTACAAAATGTGACATCTTGAAGAAGTGGTCCACTACTATCATAATTGCATTTTTACTGTTGGATCTGTGGGAGACCCACAAATAAGTCGATGCTCACAGCTCACCCGAGATAATTTATAAATTGTAAGCGACTTATAGAGACATGTATTCTACCTCTGCGTCTTAGTTAGATGACACATTCTACAATGTCTGACCTGTCTCTCCATGTCTCGTACCAATCTAGCTGTCACCAAGGTAAAGGATGACACATTATGCTGACTTGAAGGTGGGGCCCACAAGCATAAGAGGTGGACCCAAGATGGGGCTACAATTATAGGTGGTGGACCTAAGGTGGGGCTCAAAAGCATCAGGGCCCTTATTAGAGAGCAATCCAAGAAATCTACTTTAAATTTAGGTGGACCCATTATTAGGAGCCAAATGAAGAGAATCTAAAACTTGAAAACTTTCATATCGTTTCATATGTATTAATGTTGTATTGTATTTATTTTACGCATTTTGTTTAAGCTATATAATGTACATGTGTATAGATGAGTTTGTTTGGACGCAAGTGTGATGGGTTGACTTGTAAGCTAACCATAGGTAGCCAAACCCTTATGACCGACCATAGCTGGCGAAGTGGTGGGTGAGTTGATATATAAGGTAGTGGAGAGAATGGGTGAGTGGGAGAAGTGAGTGGTTACCAAAATAACGGGAATAGTTGGGAGTTTAAAGGGTGGACAGGCCTTTTTGTGTGGGTTTGTGCTTTAAATTCTTTTTAAAGGTGTTATGTGGAATGAATTAGATATTATGTTATGAAAAAAAATTAAAAAATTTAAGAGAGACTCAAATAATGGATGGGCTTGGTTGTTTTTTCAAATGGAATTGGTTAGTGCACATTACCCACCACTAGACTTTGGTGAGCTGGGTAATTCATCTTAATTTTTTGGTTTGATGTTTTTTGTGATTTCTTTTGGTGAAGCGTTTATGTGTTGACATGTTTTGATGGAATATTTTGAATCCTTTTGTTCATTTTTTTCATTTTTATCNTGGATGGGCTTGGTTGTTTTTTCAAATGGAATTGTTTAGTGCACATTACCCACCACTAGACTTTGGTGAGCTTGGTGATTCATCTTAATTTTTTGGTTTGATGTTTTTTGTGATTTCTTTTGGTGAAGCGTTTATGTGTTGACATGTTTTGAAGGAATATTTTGAATCCTTTTGTTCATTTTTTCATTTTTATTATACCAAAATGCTTTATTAATCCCCTTTATAAAGGTTGGCTAGAATTTTGCCTAATCCTACCTACTTAGGATTTTGGCTCTATTTGGGTTACAAAATATTCGGAATTGATCTACATTTCTTTTAGATTAATTTTCATATAAATTGTACTTTTTTATTTATGTTTGTATTTAGCCCATTAATTTAAAAATCAAACTATAATTTATTTTCTATGTAATTTCTTGTTTATATTTTTTCACTTTTAATTTAAAAAAAAATGATAAAAATAAAATAAAGATCATAATACTCTTTAGAAATTAACTTTGGNTTTGGCTCTATTTGGGTTACAAAATATTCGGAATTGATCTACATTCCTTTTAGATTAATTTTCATATAAATTGTACTTTTTTATTTATGTTTGTATTTAGCCCATTAATTTAAAAATCAAACTATAATTTATTTTCTATGTAATTTCTTGTTTATATTTTTTCACTTTTAATTTAAAAAAAAAATGATAAAAATAAAATAAAGATCATAATACTCTTTAGAAATTAACTTTGGTATATTTATAATTTGACCTAGTTGACATTTCTCACATAGTTACCTTACTAGTTTTTTTTCCAAACTCTTCATTTACATTAAATCATTCATATACATAATTTTAAACATTCTCTTTGAGTTTTATGAATAAGTTTCCCCGTCACGAAAAGTTTGATATAAGAGCAAGGTCAGACTTGGGAGATGGGCAACATTTGGACATTGACAATCCCATTTATGATGGAGGAGGGGCGGTTTGAATTGGTGTTTTGTACTTAGGGGCAAGTCAACTCTAGTATAGTATTCCTAAAAAAATTGGTTTTATTTTAATTCNCCAATTTGATTTAATATCAAATATGAAAATAAAGTTATGAGTAATGCAAACAACAATTACTCTTTCTAGTACTCATTGAGATAAATAAAAACACAAGACAGTCTCGTCCCATAAACAAAGAGGGTTCTTAACTAAGTTCTAAAAGAAATAAAATTACAAGACTTGAGCACCATGTGCTCCTTGATTTAGATCATAAGCGAAAAACAACAATAACAACAATAATAAGCTTTTATCCTACTAAGTAGTGTCGGCTACATAAATCTTTTTTCTTCATTGAGTCCCATTGAGTGTCATATTTTTTTTTAATTCTATTAGATTAAAATCATTTTTTTTTATACAAAAATGCCTAGTCTTTTTAGGTCTACCTCTTCCTTTTTTAACATAGTCGAATCTAAAACATTTACTCTCCTAACTGGATCTCCAGATGGTTAATGTTTAATGTGATGAAACCATCTAAGGCGACTCTCTTTAATCTTGTCTGCCACTGGAGCTACACCAACCCTATCACTGGTATATTCACTTCGCATTTTGTCTCTAAGTTTCAACCCACTGATCCGCCTAAGCATTTTCTTTTCAACAACACTTTAACTTTGTTTTATGCTTCTCTTTTAAAGGCCAACATTTTGTGCCATAGAGTATTGCAGTTCTAACACCATCTTATCCTTTCAGTCTAAGCGGTACTTTTCTGTCGCACAATAGGCTCAAAGCATTCCTCCACTTAAACCAACCAACATGAATTCCACTAATAACATCCTCATCTATATCACCATCACTTTGAACAATAGACTAGAGATATCTAAAATGTTCACACCTTTTAATGATTTGATCACCCATCTTTACAATTCTGCTACTAGAGCTACTATTGCTAAAATTACATTCCACGTATTCAGTTTTAGACCTACTCAAACGAAGGCCTTTAGAATCCATCTATAATTCAAGTTTTTCCTGAATTCTTTCTCTAGTCTTATCCACAAGAAGGATATCACTAGTGAAAAACATACGCTAAGCACATCCTTATGTAAAGGTCCAGTAAGAGCATCCATAACTAAAGCAAAAAGATATCGGCTTAAAGCTGATCCTTGATGTAATTCAACTGAAATAGGAAAATCCTCCTTCTGTTCGAACATAATTAACAATTCTAGTATTAATATCCTTACTGACTTGAATATAAGTCATATCAACACCTTTCTTTTCTAGAACTCTCCAAAGGACTTCTCTTAGAATCTTATCATAAACTTTTTTCTAAATCAATAAAAATCATATGAAGATTCTCCTTATTTTCTCTCCACTAATCCATCAAATCTTTCAATAGATGTATAGCTTCCATAGTAGACCTGTTTGGTATAAATTCAAGCTGATTATGAGAAATTTTTGTATCATGTTTTTACTTATGTTCAGTACTCTCCTTCCATAAATTTAAAGTATGACACATCAACTTAATTCCTCTATAATTTGCACACTTTTGTGCATCCCCTTTATCTTAAAAATGGGGATAAAAAACTAGTCCTCTACCCCTCAAATANGTATGACACATCAACTTAATTCCTCTATAATTTGCACACTTTTGTGCATCCCCTTTATTCTTAAAAATGGGATCAAAAACTAGTCCTCTACCCCTCAAATGTCTTCTTAGTTTTTAAAATAATATTAATGAGTTTAGTAAGCCAAGAGACTCCTAAACATTTTCACACTTCAATTGAGATATCATCAGGACCTACTGATTTTCCATACTTAGTGTTCTTTAAAGCCTCAACTTTTTCTTAACTAATGTGACGGTAAAAATAAAACATATTATTATTATTTTTAGATTTGGAAAGGTGTTAGTTGAGATGGGGAGATGATAACTTTACAAGATCAATGCTTCAAAAGAAATTTAAAAAAAAAATCATAATCCCCTAATATTTTCACAACTGATGGCTATGTAGTCATCACACTTGTATGAGGGCAGATCATAAAATCTGATAATAGATAGTACAACCTCGTACAATATGATCATACAAAATCAGAATTCCAAGGCTCTGATTGAAACAGGCTTAAATTTTTTCTCCTCTTAATTTTGATGGCCTCTATAGTCATGCCAATTAATAGTTTTTCCCATCCCATCATTTTTTACTTATTCTTTTTTAAAAATAAGCATATAATAATAAAATTAAAGGATAAAGTTTAAGTATTTATGTCAATTATTTCCAAATGGGTTCTTAAGGTACAAAAAATTGACAAATCAAATTTGTTCTTTTCATCCATTTTACGTTTTGCAATGCAGAGCCTCAACGGCCAATAAGTTTAAATGATGCGTTATCTTTAGAACACCAAATGCCTTAGGTTAAGTGTTTCTATGATATCATATGTGAATCCTTTGTATCAGCATCAAATCTTACATATTAACATACACGAAATATAATATTATACCACTCATTATATGGTATGATTTGAATATGTTCAAATCATATATTGGGATAATTGTATCAACTAATTTAATACTTTTATTTTTGTCTAGTTGTGTGTATTCACACTCTTACATTGTTTTCATTTTTTTTTAATGAACTCTTTTGTGCATTAAATTGACCCAAGAACTTGCAACTTTTCTCTGTTTTATTTGGAATCTTAAAACAGATTAATTTTCCTATTATATTCACTTCAAACTACTCATAATTTGGGAGAATCCCGGTCATATGATATCGCTAGTAGCTCCAAATACAATATTATAAATATATATTTCTATAATTAACGTAGTTGAATATAAATTTTTGATAAATAGTGTAGTTTCTATAGTTCTTTTACAAAATTCATCATCTAAATAAATGTCCTCAACCAATTCTACTAAGCTCTATCTGCTTATTTCTACCGGTATAAAAGCTTTCGTGACTTTGAATATATGAGTAGAAGATATAGAATTATTAAATTGGTGGTTGTTAATATATATATATATATATATATATGTGTGTGTGTGTGTTAAATTATTCCATTCAGAAGTGAACACTTCACATTTTATGGAAAAAACATGAAGTATTTAATGATTGTAAATGTTCCTGGTAATCTAATGGCTATAAGCCCAGCAACTGGGGCAAAGGTTTTTCAAAATTAATTACTCCAATCAAACTGAAATCCTTAACAATCAAGTTGGTTGTCTTGCTTCCCATTGTACCAGAATTACTAAATTTATTCTGAACGGGCTTTTATTCTATGGCATGGATCTATGGGTTGAGTTATCAATTCTCAAATTTCTAACCAGCGGAATTCTTCTTGTATAGTTAAATATTTGAACACAATAGCAAGTGCTTCGTCTACTTTAGTTGGCTTAGCTGAAGATATGAATAATGCCTTATTCAATTCATTTCTAGTTGCATTCCTAGTTTTCTCCAACAGAGAAATCTCCTAGAATCTATTAAGTTCAGTCTATTGACTTTACCTTTTAGTAATCTTGAGTCATTGAATTGCGTTTAAAAGGTTAGGTTAGTAAATTTTATTATGACTTGAATAATACAATAAATTAAAAATTGATTAAGATTATCATTAAATATTATTTAGTTTTAGTATTTTCTTAAAATTACTTGAAGCCTTTCAAAATCTAATTTCAAAGTATTTTTTACTTAAGCTAAGCAAAAAATAATTAAAAATAAAAAGTTTTGCGTATGAAATAAGCTTAGAATATAATATTTAGAGATGTGCATGATACAAAAATTAAAATTATATGGTAACTTGACTGATGGGTGTGATTTATCTCTTTTTATTTTATTTTTATTTAATTTATGGTGAGTGAATAATCACAAATTTTAATTTTTAAGTAAAGGAATGCATCGAGCCTAATGTGTGATAGAAAAGTAATCCTTAAACTAAAAGGAAAAGTTTATAAGATAGCGGTGAGATCTGCAATATTTTATGGTGCATAATTTGGCCTGTAAAAAGAAGCATGAGCTAAGTTTTACTAAGATGAGAATGCTTCAGTGGAGAGTGGCTTTACTCTTAGAGACAAATTGTGAAACGAATATTTCTGTGAAAGAGATGGAGTAGCTCTAGCATTCGACAAAATTAGCGAGAGTCGGCTTAGATCAATCTTAAAGATAAAGAAGTTGACCTCTACCAACCTGTGTTGTTGAGCGCAGAATTTATCTTTTGCACCTTTATATTTTAAATTAATAAACACTTTCTATTAAAAAAAATGAAAATATTTATATTTCGAGAGAAGCTTATTTGAAAAGGAGTTAATATATTATTTCAAAGCTTTGGGGTGGGGATTTTCTCTCTTGATGTTTTAATATGTATTTTTATTTGTTCAAAGTTATTTAGATGGTTTCTCCGTGACATGACAATGCTATCATTTGGCTAATTATTATGCTGGTTCCTCTTTGGAATTCTTAGAGAATATGATTCAAATTTTCAATTTTGAACTTGTTTATTGGGTGCCATTTGTCTTTTCAGCATTTTGAAGATTTTGTTGCTGGACATTTTCGCAACCATGGCCGGAACATCCTTGTGGCATGCAGAGCATACACTCAAGGTGCTCAAGTCGGGTGTGTTGTGGGAAACGGGGTGCAAGATGTTGATCAGGGTGATAAGAGCAGTTCCTCAACATTCCAGAATAATCTGAGCACTCTCTTTGAACAACTACTGATGGAGTTTACTGTTAAGGGAGCAGATTGTGATATGTTTCTTGCTCAAAAGGTCAAGGATGGGACTGCTGCTGCCAAAGCTGCAGCAGGTCCATCTGGTAAAGGGCAGCATCACTGAAGCCACAGCTGCAATTGTGAATAAAACTTAATAGCAGAGAAAATTAGTTTTTGCAGTGCAGGCTTGCCTTTAGCCGTTGCAGTCATTTAAATTGCTAATTTTATGCATTTTCATTTTCTGTAAATAGGATCTGTAAATATCAGCATGCAGGGGTTGTCCATAGGTGTCGTAGAGTGGTGTTTATGGCCTTGCTCTGTCAAAACGCCTTCAGCAATTCAAGCAGTGTTGCAAGGGGATATATTATTTAACTTTAAGCAATTTATGTGACGTTGACATGAACAAATAAACTTATCTATTGCAAAGCTTTTCTGTTGCGGTTAAGGTTTCAAAGGTAAAATTTATCATGCACAGTGCAGTCGGAGAAATTATTCCATACGGACACCGCATGCAGAGATGCATGCGATGTCCGATCTCCACCGTAGATCACCGCAATTAAAATTTTATTTTAAGAAAAAAAAGTTGAAAGCGTGGTCCACCGAAATACATCTTTGCTGTGATCAATGGTGTAGATCGGACACCGCATGCATCTTTGCATATGGTGTCCGCATGGAATAATTTTTCTTGCAGCCCAGATCGTTTTTACATTGAGTGCCAGTTTTTATTACTCAGTATCTGATATGGCTGCAGGTAATTGTGTGGGGAGAGTAAGCTCCGAGTACTCTTTTTTTTCTTTCAAATTTACAACTTTGCTTCTTCTCTTTCTAACTTTTCTTGAACTCTGTTGGGCTGTATTAATAAATTGGTGCATTTACACATGTTGAATCCAAAAATATCCTGTGGAGTACGCCCAAGATATAGAGCGTTAGATGGACAAGAGGGACACAGGATTGGGAGTGCACAATAACACCATTTCTGAGAGTAAACTTATTAGTTTTTTATCAAAGAAATGACCCATTATTTATATGTTCTAGAGGTATCTAAGAAATAAACCCGGAATCAGTTGACGGAGCTGGCTACAAATGATTGTCTCTCGGATCAAGTGTCTTCTGTTCTTTCATTCGGTTGACCAATAGAACTGAACAAGGAGATAATGCTTGTCGTCTCCATTTTTTTATTATCCCATTGCAGTCTTTTGGTGTCCATTAAACCAGATATGTTGAATACTTTTGTGATTTGTGTTGTCATATTTTGTATGTGTATATTTAGTTCCCTGATTTTTTTGATTTTTTAAAAGCGACAGTTGCAATAGAATAAGACAATTAAATGTAAAAAAAATTAACTTATTTATTGCGTAATAATTTTTTTCTAATAGTTGAATTTCAGGCATATATGTGCCCACATTCTTATAAATAGGGCGTAATTATTATTTTTTCATCGCACTTTTTAAATTTTCTGCCCTTTATTTGATTTTTGACATAAGTAATAGAGAGCGGTAAGAAATCTATGAATGAGACAGCAATGCTGAAGGCATTTGGGCTTTCGACTGAAAAACTCCACGCTCCCACATGGGAGAAAAGAAACCCAAGGGTTGTCAGTCGGTGATAAAGAAACAGTTTGTGGATGAGGGTCGACCGATGGTGGGAAATAGGTCAGAGGGAGGATGGCCGGTCGGATCAAACAGGCCAGGAAAAGTGAGTCTACTGTAGGGAGCAAAATTGGTTAAGCATGTGGTACAAAATAAATAAAAGGTGGAGGAGGCGGTCGAGTTGTGTGACTCGATGCCACTCCATTGTGAGATGGGTAGCAAGGTTGACATGCACACCACAGGTGTCATGATTCTAGCTCTAGATCCAATTTATCATAGGTCAGCTCAAAAACTGGTCTAGGAGATTGTAGAGACTTAGGCCCAGCCTCGAGATAGGGCAGCTACCTTTCTTTTGATCGGCAAGGCAACCAGGCGGTTGTTCAACCGTTTGCTGGTGGAGTCTTCAATCACCTGAGATAAAGCATGGTATACAAAAATTAGGCTTTGCGTCGGACACAAGTCCACACAAATTTGCGTTCACTAGTGCTGGCGAAAGTGCAACGTTAGCAATCCATCGAGTAATTTGCCGATGAGAAGTTACGACGGATTTTTTCGATGCTAAGGTCGACAAAAAAATAAAACGCAATTGTGGACACTAAGCCAATTAGATATGCCCATTCTAACGTAAAACATTTTTTAATGCAAATCCGACACAAATCTCCTTTTGCATCAGAAATAAACTTGGTTTGGCCAATTTCCTGTAGTGTATGATTTTGTTTAAAAAAATAAAGTTAAGCCAATTATAACCAAACAATATTTTCAATTATTCACCATACAAATAAGTTATTCTTTTCATAAACCAAATGCCTCAACCAATGAACTTATTTTACTTGATTGAATGATAATCTTAACCAAAAAAAGTTGTAAATGTTATCATAATTTTTACTAATTTTTGAATTAAAAATTATCTTTGTTTTGCTACATTTTAATCTTAAAGGTTTCATAAGAATTAGTTTTGATTATTTTGAAAAAGATTGTGGATGCCAAAATCAAGAATTTTTTGACTCCCAATTTTGCATCTCTATCATTGCATGTTGCTCCATAAAAATGACAAGGAATCGATGGTTGCAATGCATCACCTTTTCTTGTCATTCATTCAATCTTTTGTAGTTGTAGAGCTTGAAGATGTTATTAATGGATAAATTGAACATTTTAAGTTATCTTCATTGCTATCATAGTGAGTGATTTCTAGAATAGGCAAACGACAATGACTATTGAAAGATCATGACTAACACTTGATAAAGCTTCTCTAATACGGGAATACAAAAATATTACCAGAAGGGCAGGTGATTGGTGATATGATTTAATGTAGGAGGCAATGAGTTTTTCTCTATGTTAAGTAAAAATATTAGGAGTAATAATTATGATCATGTGTATTTAATTTTTAATAATTAAAATACTCTAGAGAGTATTTAATTAATTTAAATTTAAATATAAATAATTTTATTGTCAATTTTATTTTTGTAAGTTTCTCCTTTGTCTCCTAAATCTATTTTTTTTTTGCAAAGATATGCATTTTTAAAGTTTTTAGGGATTTTCTGAAATTATTTAAATAAGAAAATCATATTTTCCTATTTATCCGATGCGGCACCAGCTCAAACCTCAGAGTTGTCGAAGCGTCACACGACAAGTTATGAGTCACGAACCTTTCAACCTAAGCATCCATGACGACATTGATCATGTGCTTCTCCTTCAACAGTGTGTAGATTCGATCTAATCTTGGACGTCCATTTTCGATACATGGAAATGGACGACATCAGTTGATCGTCCTCATGTAAGTGTTTAAACTGATAGCCGTTTGTGTTTAAACCGCAAGGTCTCCATGGATCTTTCATCAAAGTAAGTGATTTTTGTTTCTAAAGCTTCATCGTACATAGACGAACATATGGTTACGTAAGACTGGTGTAATGATTTTCTCCATAATGTTCCAAACTGAGCATGGGTTTTAGGTTTTAAGGCACATACATGGTCTCAAGAGGCATAGCCTCAATTGAGTTTAATAGGATCGATCACTCGGTCCTTGCGAAGCTCCTCCTCAGTCCAATTTGAAGTGAAATCGGGTTGAGATATGTCCTCAATGAAATGGTGGATTGGTTTCACCTAGTAGTAGGTTAGAGCTTACAAAATAACTCAATTTTGATTGGGTTCTTCTTTGTGGAGCTTAGGGAAGCTTTTAGAAGAGTAACATTGAAGTTTTTGAGGGGTTTATGTCAATCCAAAATTTAGCCCTGGTTTTCAGGTTGAAATTGGGGTTGCTTGGTGGATTCTAGAGGCTGAAATTATGGGATTTTGATTGCCTAAGGGATGAGGGAGATTTTCTCTCTTGAGTTGGACAAGGTTTGGGGACTGATCTCGACTTTTACTATAGAATTACGAAGTATGTGTGGTTATATTCTCAATTTTATTTATTTATATTTCTTTATTTACAACGGCGCCAAAAACTTGACTTCAAAGGAAATAAGAGTGCAATTATTATATTTAAATTTTAGGATACTACGCAAGTATATGTATCGTTATCAAGTAATATAAGACTTTTTGATTAAGCTCCAAATATCAAACCCACAGGGAGAATTACAGTCTTTTAAGTGAAATTTGAGAACAATTTCCACTTTAAAAAATATTCCTACTCAAACTATAGATGTTATAATAGGAATGAAAGTTTGATTCTTTTTGAAAATTTTTGATAATTGAAAATAAAATAAACATCTAACTAAATTTAACTACATATTTGTAAAATGAAAGCTATATAAATAAAATATCTTTTTTATTATCATGAATCAGTAACAAGTATAAGAATTTTGTTGTGGAAGTATTCAAATTGTGTTGTGTAGGAGCAATATTATTCTTTACCTTTATTATAGATGTTATAAACAACATTGGTTATTTTAAAGTTTGAATAGTCCTGAAGACGGGCTAGATAGGGAAGATACTAGCTCTCACTCTAGAGTTCTCTCTTCTCCCTCCGCCTGGGAGCTAATATCTCTTATCAAAACCTAAAACAATAAACTGAATTGGGGGCTTTAGTCTATCTCTCTAAAGTCCTCTAACTCTACACCTTTCAAAGTTTATTTTCCTATTTATTTGCACTCAAACATATGAATTACATTCTCATTCATACAATCTCATGTGATTCTTACCATTAGTTGACTGAGACAATACCATCTCGGATCTTACATGTTCTCACAACATATATTAACATCTTAATTGGCCAAATCAAGAAGTAAATGAAGTATAAGGATTAAATCATCACAACTTATTACTACATTAAATACCAATACTTCCCACAACTTCCATCCAACACTTAATTAATTATAAATTTAAGAAAAAAAATAAAGAAAAATACTCATAATTCATGGAGAAAACACAACAACAATTAATCTAAAAATAGAAATCATGTAAACAGACAATAAGTCTAAATTAAAACAAAATATAGTCACAAAGATAAAATTTTTTCTCAAATTTCTCTCCACCAAANTTACTACATTAAATACCAATACTTCCCACAACTTCCATCCAACACTTAATTAATTATAAATTTAAGAAAAAAGATAAATAAAAATACTCATAATTCATGGAGAAAACACAACAACAATTAAGCTAAAAATAGAAATCATGTAAACACACAATAAGTCTAAATTAAAACAAAATATAGTCACAAAGATAAAAATTTTTGTCAAATTTCTCTCCACCAAGCTCTTGATGTTCCTTTGAATCTCTTCTATTCCCTTCTCTTACAATACTCTCTATTAACACACTACAACTCCTCCCTTTCTTCTCTCTAAAAGTATCCTAATTCTATGATAACAGAAGTCTCTCAGAGAGGGGGCAGAGATAGCTAATTGAGTCTCCTTTCTTCCTTTATAATTTTACAAAAGGTGCTTTGGTGTCTCTTCAAAATTGTGTCCACATTCAATGAATCTTCCAAGAGTTTCCTCCTTTCAATAGTCATTTGAATGTATTTTTGTGTCCATTAACCATAAACAACATTTTCACCAAGAGTTGCTTCAAACACCCCTTAAAAAATTCATCCAAATTCATTGAATCATCAAATAACTACCTCTGACGCTTAAGATCGAGGTATGCGGCACTTAGGAATGACCTTCTCTGTTATCTTGGCACTTAAACGCCAGTTCTGAGCGCTTAGATGCCACAATTCATTTGCACACTTTCTTCATTTTTGCTCGAAATTTGATCTTTTTTCACTCCTTTCACTATTTTCATCTATTTGATTGTACCTGAAAGAAAAAAACACAAATACATTCCATTAAAGCACAATATCCTCAAAAATAGGTATAAAAATGTGTACACATATGTTATACATTTTAGGTGTATCAAAATCTCCCAAAATTAAAATGTTATTTATCCTCAAGCGACACTCCAATATTTCAAAACTAAAATAAGTAGATTATGTAAATGAGTTTTTTTAGGATATTCTAAAATTTTGATCTAGAAATATAGCAGTCCAATTTAAAAAAAACTTTAGTAAATGAGACCAACTTAAAGTTTATAAATATTTATTGTAAAGAAGTCTGAAAATATGAGTTCCTATCTAGTTCATAAATACTTGTAAATTCTCCAAGTATAGGGTTTAGACATTATATCTTCTCCACTTAAAAATTTTTCTTAAGAATAATTATACTTACTATATTAAATCCTTAAGCTTAAGAGTTTCTCAAGTTTTATACTTAAAAAAGATCAGATGTGGAACCAATTTTTGATTAGACACTAATCCTCAAGCTTATTTTCCCTATTTCAACTTTTATTTTCTTTTCTTTTTCTCTTTCTTTTTCTTTCTCTTTCTTTTTCTTTTTTTATCATTTTATTTTTTTTTCTTTTTCAGGTGAGGATTACTATATCTGGATAAGCCTTTAATGATTTTGAATTCCACTCTTCCATTCAAAAAGCAACGGTTTGATATAAATCCTTTACTTAAAAATATAATAATAGTTTTGAAAAATATTTTTAATAAAAGTAATTGAAGTATCTAAAATAAAAGTCTAACCCTTCTATATTTTTCAAAAAATACANTTTTTTTAGGATATTCTAAAATTTTGATCTAGAAATATAGCAGTCCAATTTAGAAAAAAACTTTAGTAAATGCGACCAACTTAAAGTTTATAAATCTTTAATGTAAAGAAGTCTGAAAATATGAGTTCCTATCTAGTTCATAAATACTTGTAAATTATCCAAATATAGAGTTTAGACATTATATCTTCTCCACTTAAAAATTTTTATTAAGAATTATTATACTTACTAAATTAAATCCTTAAGCTTAAGAGTTTCTCAAGTTTTATACTTAAAAAAGATCAGATGTGGAACCAATTTTTGATTAGACACTAATCCTCAAGCTTATTTTCCCTATTTCAACTTTTATTTTCTGTTCTTTTTCTCTTTCTTTTTCTTTCTCTTTCTTTTTCTTTTTTAATCATTTTATTTTTTTTCTTTTTCAGGTGAGGATTACTATATCTGGATAAGACTTTAATTATTTTGAATTCCACTCTTCCATTCAAAAAGCAACGGTTTGATATAAATCCTTTACTTAAAATATAATAATAGTTTTGAAAAATATTTTTAATAAAAGTAATTGAAGTATTGAAAATAAAAGTCTAACCCTTCTATATTTTTCAAAAAATACAACTTCTACTAAAGATAGTTACACAATATTTATCATTTCTACACTAAAAATTTTTAACTTTAAGTTTTTGTTCATTACTATAGGTTTTAACTAAATTTTCTTACTCATTTCTATATTCAAAATTTTTCTTCCCTAATATAACTTCATATACATAATCATGTCTTTCCAATCAAAATCAAAGTTATTTGTAGCACATTTGAGAATAAATAAAATTTAAGTTTTGAAATTTATTTTTCATCCCCCCAAACTTAAATTTTTAATAAGATAAAACATTTTAACATCATATATATATGCATAAATGAAAACTAAAAGTAACATGCTTGCATAAATTTTAATATCCTAAATATACAAGTACAAGAATTAAAAACAGGAGTAAAAATTAATTGAACAAATTTTAAATTAAATTTAACATATATGAGATCATTAGACTTCTATGCAGTGGAGATAACATAAAAGCAAATAAACACACTAACATAAATTCATAACTACAACATAAAGAAACTACATTGTAGTACATTGAAAATTTAAATATAAAGTTCTTAAGTGAAAGTTTATAATATTCTAAACTTTCCTAATATTCATGATTAAGTCCTACACAAACTAACAAAGTATACTAAACAACAATGTTAACTCAATTACTTTCACAAAAACAAAATGTAACTACTCACAACAACACAAATGCATCACAAAGTTTCTAACACAACAAAACACATATAATAGTAGTAGTATAAGCAAGTACAACACATAATAGAGTCCACATAAAGTTTACAATTTAAAAAATAAACTACTTAAAACAATCCTCCTTCTCCTCCTCCTCCTCATCATCATCATCATCACTGTCCCAAAAAGTAGTAGGCTTATATGAAGGGTATTGTGGATATGAAGTAAAAACCACACTTTGGTCACCCCTGATAATGTTCTCCAAAGATGAGTGAAATTTTTCTTCATAGTCACTATGTCACTTCATATAACCATCAATATGATCTACATAGTTCTCCAAATCTAGTACCTTATCTGCAGTATAGTTGATGTTATCTAACATCCTTTGCATTAATTGGGTCTGCGAATCAGAACTAGTAGATTGACCTTGTGATGTAGATGCACGTGAAGTAGAAGCATGAGATGTAGAAGCACCTGAACTTTTAGAAAATCATCCTCTCTAGCCAAACATAGAATGTTGTGAATAAGATTTCACATTGACATTCGTGATACGCTTTAGAGGTTGCAGAATCTCCTCCCAACTATCAAATCTAACACCATCCTGCTCACATAAAGAAAAAATTAAGGATGTGAATCTCAAACCAACAGTAGTGGCAGTTGTAACAGAACAAATAATCGTCTGATAGATCAAGGATCTAATATCGATAGGCTTAAACTGCTGAATAAAATAGTTTAAAGTAGCTCTTTCTCTTATAAATTCATTGAGGTGATTGGTAGGGAGTATACAAGCTGTAATAAAATAGTGTCATGCTTTTGACGCGACATCCAGTTTTGACGCAGAGAAATTTACTCTCCTTTCATTTGTTATTTTCCATAATCCTTTTTCCACAGTCAATGAAGATATAATATCATCTAACTCCTCCACAGTAGAATTATAATTAAAAAAAGAACACAACACACTTGGGGGCAGCTGATAAAATGAATTTATTACCTCAGGGGAAAAAGCTACTGATTTTCCTCTGAACATAACTTGATCTTTCTCTGCTTCAGGTGGATTAGCATAGACCAAACCATAGAAATTACTACTACAACAGAATCGTTCTCACTGTCGATGAACTATTAAATCTTCAACTATTCCACCCAAATTTTTGAAACACCACTCAGGAACCAATTTTTTTATTGCATCGCTTCTGTGTATCTATCTCGAGCTTTCAAACTAACAAACTTACTGAAATCAAAGTTGGACTTCCCCTTGCTCCTCTTCATTTTTGGTGTTATTTCTAAAAATCAAATAAAATTCACAATAAATCTTAAACTTAAGTCTAAACACTAAACTCAACTTCCAAAAGCTCAAACTATCATTTCTATGTATTTTTCACAGATTTTTCTCAAAATTTTACCGTGAATAGTGCTTTTTTGAATAAATCCTCAATGTACTCAAAATACATGGTGAAAAAAAAAATTTACAAGGAAATGAAGCTCTTACTTTGAGAAGATGAAATCTAGCAAATTTGACTTAATTCCACCAAAAAGTCTTCACTTTAGAAGGAGCCCTAGGTCCCAAAATTGTGAAATCTCGAGGAAGAAGATGATGGACGGGGCAGAAATGATGTTTTTTGGCTCAAATTTTCACTTTTAACCATTCTCGAACCAGGTTAAGTGAATCAGCGCTTAAGCGCGATTGGTTTGGAGCTTAAGTGCCTACCTCTCGGGTAATCCAGCACTTAAGCATGGGGTTTTGGCGCTTATGCGCTAGTGCACAAATTTTGATATTTTTGATTTTAAGTGAAATTCACATCTAACCTAAGTCAACCACCCCTAAATGGTCTTATACATCTTAATAACTATTTTCTTCCCCTTCAATTCTCCTCTTTCTCAAAATTCACCAATTTTCAGAAATTCAATTCAACACCAAATAACACAAAATTTTACACACAAACAAATACAAACATAATTTCTCAATCTAAAGAGTCTTGGATGTGATAACTCCTAAACTAATACTTCAACTACCAAAAAAACTTAACATTAAAACACATAAAACAAACTTAACACTAACATTAAAACACCTAAAAAAAACAAACACTAACATCAAACAAACAACTAGACTTTAGAGCTTAATTCCACACTCCTTCGGATGGAACATATTCCGACCTTTCATTTAATTCTCTTGGGGCATTTGGAATATAAATCTAATAAAACAGACGGTAGTGAAGAACTCTAGTTGAGTCTTCCTCAATCTATTAGCTTTTTCAAGTACATTGTCTTGTTCGCTTCTTCTATAAAGCTTGAATGGCTAAATTTTATCTTAAGTTGCCATCTAATATGCTCAAAATGTGTGTTAGTCTCATTCACTTTCACTTCAATTGAAGCCACATCAGCCTCAATCTTTGTGATTTTCTCTGCTATTCTTTATATACTAACGACTAGGAATTAGTTGTATAACTCTTACGCACTTTGACTAACAAACTTTTTCTTCATGTCTTCTTCCTTCTTCTTCATTTCAATCTCTCAAGAAGACATTTTTGTAAGATCTCTTTTCACTTAGACTTTAGAATAAAATTTTGAAGTGGGGTGAGAATTCTTTTCATTCCATATTATTTATAGGCCTTAGATCAAGCCTAGACCCACAACACACATTCTCAAACCATTCAACCACGTTTAAACCAACTAAACCACATTTAATTCTTCTAAAAACTTAATATATCATGTTTTGTTAACTGTTGCACTTAAGCGTCAAGTGTTGGCGCTTAAGTGCTGGTGCTTAATTTAGCACATGTATGCTTAACGTCTAAATGCACATTCTAACACGTCTAAGTCATCTATTAAGGTCTTAGAATCATCACTAAAACAATATATCTTCAAAAAAACTACCACATTTTCTTAATCGCACACAATAACATAACATTCAAAATAGATACACACTGATAAATATGAGTTGCTTTCCATAAAGCGTTTGGTATAACGTTGTCAGCCCGACGTAACCAGTGTTTATTCTGGTTGACCCAACAACATAAGATCATTTAATTTAAGTTGATCCTCTAAATAATAGGGTTTTAGTCTATGACAATTCACTTTGAATATTTTCTCAATTTTAGGATCTTTGATATCCACAACTCTATAGGGATAAACTTTTATCACAACAAATGGGCCCACCCACCTGGACAAAGTTTTCATGGAAATAATTTTAATCTTACACTATATAGCAAAGCTTGTTTCCCTGACTCAAAATTTTTAGTAAGAATCATCTGATTATGTCACATCTTCATCTTTTCTTTATAAACTTTAGCACTCTCATAAGATTCATTCCTTATCTCTTCAAGCTCATTTAATTGTAGTCTTTTCTCTCCAGCATTCTTTAAATTATAATTGAATTCCTTAAAAGTCCAATATGCTTTATTCTTAAGTTCAACTGGTAAATGACGAACTTTCCCAATTATTGGCCTATATAGGGACATTCCTATAGTAGTTATATATACAGTCCTATAAGCCCTCAAAGCATAATCAAGTTTGATTGACCAATCCATTTTTGTTGGATTCACAGATTTTTTCAATATTCTTTTAATTTCACGATTATATAATTTAGCCAAACCACTTGTCTGAGGATGATAAGCAGTAGAAATTCAATGTTGATATATTATTTCTTTAATAATTTCTCCATTATTGTATTTCTGAAATGACTTTCCTCGTCAGTTATGATCATTCTCGGCATCCCAAATCTACAAAAAATATTTGTTCTTAAAAATTTTGCAACACTTTGAGCATCACATTGAGGTAAAGCAACAGCTTCTATCCATTTGGATACATAATTTACTCCTATCAATATATATAAATTTATGAAAGTTGTTGAGGGGAATCTTTTTTCTCCTAGAAATATTGCCTACACATTGAGATCGATCACAAGTTTTGATATAAGCGATAACATCTCTAAAGATTGTAGGCCAGTAAAATCCATATTGTAAAATTTTGTATGTTGTTTTATCAACACCAAAATGTGCCCCAAAATCAGAATTATGACATTTTTAGATAATTTTATAAGTTTCTTCTAAAAGAACACATCTTTGAATAATTAGAACATTTCCTTTTTTATATAAAAATGGGTCATCCCAAAAATAAGTCTTAGCTTTAGATAAAAATTTCCTCTTCTGTTGGTATGTCAGACCATATGGTATGATATCACTAACAATAAAGTTCACAATGTCGGCATACCATGGAACACACCACTCATTAATATTGAACAATTCTTCATCTAAAAATGTTCATTAATTTATTTTTCAAAACAGTGTGATTTTTCAAATTCAAGTTTGGACATATGATCAGCAATTTGATTCTCAGTTCCCTTTCTATCTACTCTTTCAATATCAAATTATTGCATAAGAAGAATCCATCTTATTAGTCTTAGTTTTGTATCCTTCTTTTTCATTAAATACTTAATATAAAAATGATATGTATGCATAATAGATAATGTTTCAATTAAATATGATCTGAGTTTATCAAAAGCATATACTATTGCCAATAACTTTTTCTCAGTTTTAGTATAATAAATTTGAGTTTCATTAAGAGTTATATTAACATAGTAACTTTGAAAATCATATCATGATTTTGTCCTAAAACAACTTCAATAGGATAATCACTTGCATCACACATTAATTCAAAAAGTTTTTCCCAATTTGGTGAAACAATAAATGGAGTAGTGACTAATGTCTCTTTTAATAGCTCAAAAGCTTTTAGGCAGTCCTTATCAAAATTAAAAATTACATATTTTTCAAGCAAATGGTATGACATGTAATATAAACAACATTGGCTAATTCATAGCTTAAGAATTCTAAAGATTGATTAGGCAGGAGAGATACTAGCTCTCACTTTAGAGTCCTCTTATCTCCTCACTTGAAGGCTAACGTCTAGTATTAAGATCTAAACCTAAGAACCAAATTGGACAACTTTAGCCTCTCACTCTAAAGCCCTCTAATTCTACACTCATCAAGGATTATTTCTCTATTTATTTGCACTCAACCATATGGTCTACATTCTCTTCCATATAATCTCATGTGATTTTACCACAATTGATTGAGACAACATCATCATGAATCTTACATGTTCTCACAACAGATTTTAACATACAAGTTGATCAAGTTTTCATGTAAATGAAGAACAAAGTAAAAAACATCACAATATATTCTCACTCTACTTAATTTTATATTCTACACATGCATACTAATTCATTATAAGAGGGATGCAGTAAAGAAAACTACTCACTACACATGGAGAAACAACAAGAACTTTTCATTGAACAAGACTTTGAAACCATACAGACAAAGTACTAGATTAAAATTAAAATACAATGAAAATACTTATTTTTTATGGAAATCAAACTCTCCTTGTATAGCAAAAGCAATCTCCTTACAACCCTCTGCAAGAACAAAGTGAGAAGAAAAGAAGAAATCTCTCACTCTCTCTTTCTCTCTCACCTTGTCGCCCCACTTGAGGCTCTCGCCCAAGCCTTCTTCTTCTTTAAGCCTTCTTCTCCTCTTATAATTAGTTCAAGAGTCCTTTTGAAAATATTTCCAATCCTTATTTATAATTTCCCAAGAGGTGCTTAAGTGTCTCTTCAAAAGTGTCCATATTCAATGAATCTTCCAAAAGATGCCTCAAGTTCCTTTTTTAAAGTCTTCAAAAACCACCTTCTAACTGCCTCAAATCCTTCTCTAAATTCCCTTTTATCATTTCCAATGAATTCCCCAAGAGACAAGAATTATCGCTTAAAAAATCATCCAAATCTGATGTATAATCTAGAAGATATGTTGAAAACTGTTCTTGGCACTTAAGCACCGATTTCGGGCGCTTAAGAGCCCTTCTCTCTGTTTGGTGGCACCTACATGCCATTTTTAGCACTTGAGCACTGGGAACAGGCACTTAAGTGCCCAGTTTTGGCTTCCATGGCTCCGAGGTGCTCTGGTTCACCCAATTTGCTCCGTTTTGGTCCATTTTGTTCCTTTTGGTCCAATCACTCCAAATTCTTCAATTTTTTGTACCTATAATAAAAAACACAAGAAAACATACCTTTAAAGTGCAATATCATTATAAAATAAAGTAAAAAAATAGTACATTTTTAGGCTCATCAAAATCCCCTAAACTTAAATATTACTTGTCCTTAAGTAATACTACATTTTTAAAATAATTTATGTAGATTAGAGTTAATGGGTCATCCTTTAGAATTGCTAAAATTTTATTTTAAAAATGTGATATTTTAAATTAGAAGAACTTCTAGTGAATCAGACTAGCCCAGGTCTAAAATATTTATCATCAAACTTGAGAATTTGTTTTCCTATCTAATTCAGAAATATATGTAGATTTTTTAAACTTCGGATCCTATGAACTTTACTTTCTAGACTTAAGAAATCTCTTAAAAAATAACTTTTACTAATATAAGTATAAAAAACAAGCTTATAATTGTTCCAAGTAATTTACTCTAGAAAGTCTCAAGTGAAACCAATTTTTTATTAGAATCTTTCATCAAGTTTCTCCTCTTTTTTTTTTTTTGCATTTTCTTTTTTTTTCAGGATCTTTTTGGTCCATTCTTTTCTTTTCCATACTTTTACCTTTTTTTTATGTAAGGATTACTATATCTAGAGAAGTCCTTAATAATTTTTAATTCCATCATTGTCCTCTAAAGTTAAAACTTATTACTTTCTTTCACTTGAAAAGATGTATTTTTTTTTAAATACTTTCCAAAAGAGCCTTAAATGTTTGAAAATAAAAATTCTAAAAATTCTTAATTTTTCAAAAATACATATCTTCCTACTAAAGATAGTTATTCATTTTCTCAAGTTCTCCACTAAATATCCTTAACTCTAGGTTCTCTCTTTTCACTAAAAATATTAACTAAGTTTTCCTACTCCATTTTTATACTTAAAATTCTAACATTCTTAAGGTGAATTCACATAATAATAATCATTAGAAAATAAAATATATATTTATTTGCAGTACTTTTGAAAACAAGGTTTAAATTTGAAATATTTTTCTTTTGTCCCCAACCTTAAGCTCAAACTTGTGTAGTAATGAAGAACAAAAATATGCAGCAGGGAAAGATCACTTTTTCAAATTATTACACATCTTACAAAAATATCAACAAATAACACATGGTAGAATATTGCAGTAGAGAGTAAGTCTAGCCTAAACATGCTTGACATAACACTATAAATAAATTTTAAATATTGAAGATTAAAAAGGTGCAAATTGAAGATTGAAAAGGAACAAATTTTAAACTTTATAAAGGAATTATTGGATGATAAAAAGTTTAAAATATTGAGATAAGTTTTGTCATCTCCAATGACTCATTCAACTTGACTCACATATATCGACACACAAACTTTAATACATAGACTCAAAGATTCATAAGTAAACAACAACTAAGGTTAATTCAATCTCCTTTCTACTCACATTTCCCCTCCTTACTTCCAATTTCTAACAAAAGAAACTAATGTGGGTGTATTATAAAAGATTATATGGTTATCACCCATGGACCAGAATTCCCTCATGTGTTGCCAATTACAGGGTTACTCTATGTCTAAGGTATACACAATTTGGTAAATAAAAATAGTGCAGTTCATCCAAATGTTGTTCACTAAGTAAGTTCATGACCTTACTCAGTGAAGAAAAAGTTTGATAAAGGAAGTAATGGAGTTGACATGGAATGGTCCAAGTCCAAACTCTACATGCTTCAAGGTAATGCTCAGCTCTGGTTGAGAACTAAGTCATAACAGACTCGTCAACCTGCTTCTAGTAAAAATCATATACAAATCTAGTCGTAACGAAGGAATTACCTCACAAAATTAATCCAATCCACTCTTACACATCAAACATATATCAAAGTCCAACATCTCACTATTATTCAATCCTACATAACAACAATCACACAAAATAGATAGCAAAGATGACCATGGGTTTCTTCCCATGAAGCGCCCGGTCTAATATCAATGACCCGATATATCCAATGTTTATTCTGGCTGCCCCATCATCAGAATCTCATTCATTTTGTCTGTATACCAGGGAATATGTCATTCAGTGACTTTGAAGAACTCTTTCTTAGGAGATCTTTTACTAATTTCATCATTCAATTCAGGTTCTTCTTGTGATTGAGTTGAATCTGAAGATATAAAGACCGGTGGTGTAGATGAATTCCCTAAATAGGTATGCTTTAAAATTGTATGGGGTACATTAACCTTAAGTTCATGAGGTTTTTCAAAAGATGGAATTGAAAGTTTATTATTTTCGACAACATCCATCATTTCACACCTTTCCTGAAAATATATATTGTCTTCTTTAAACAACGTTTTCAACTCATCATGAAAGTCTATTTTGATCTAATATGCCAACTTACTCTCAAAACTTTCTTGGAATTGATATTTACTTAGATAATTAATTTCATCAATCCAAAAACAATCACCATCTTTTCTCTCAGCTGGATATTTCATAGTCTTTAACACATCAAAAGTGACTTCCTGGTCATTAATATTCATAGTTAACTCTCTTTTTTGCACATCTATCATAGCTTGTACAGTAATAAGAAATGGTCTTCCCAAAATAATTGAATTTTCTTTATCTTTCTCCATATATAATACAATAAATTCCATATGAAAGATAAATTTATCCACCTTAACAAGCACATATTCTATAACCCCTTTTAGATAAATGATAGATTGATCAGCTAACTGAAGGGATACAATAGTGGAAGAAATATTGGCTAAGCCTAAGCTTTTAAATATATATAGAGGCATCACATTAATGCTCGCTCCTAAATCACATAAAGCTTTTTCAAATAATCTTTCTACAATTGCATAAGGAGTTTTTAAGCTACAAGGATCTTTAAGTTTCTGAGGAAGCATTTTTTGAAGTATAGTGTTGCACTCATCACTTAGTTTAGCTGTCTTGTAATCCCCAAATTTCTTTTTCTTGTTTAATATTTGAAACCCAACAGGAACAGAAGATTCTTGTCAACATCCACAGAATGCATCGTTCAAGAAATCTTCGTAAACTAGAACAAAAAGGGGTTTAAATTGCATTATGTGATCTTTGTGATTAAGATTTGATTAATTCTTGAATTACTTCATCAATTTTAAGGTTGAAATATTTTAGGTTGTTTACATCTTGTTGTCGGATTTTAAGTGTTTTATTTTAGTTATTTTTGTTCACTTGTTATTACTTATGTGAAGTTAACGACTTTGAAGCTGACTTAACCTCAAAGCCATGCTTTAAATCCTTGCTGTATTTGTTTTCGTTTAAGTTTAAGTTTTAATGTGTTTTATGTAAATTTTACCCCTCCCAATATGTTTTATTTTATTTCTTAATTGATGTTCAAGTTGAGGGGTTTAGGTTTAACTTAGGCTTAAGGTTTTACCTAAAAGGTTCTCCTGTGTTCAACCTATGGGTTAGGTTCTTAACCTAAGGTTTAGGGTAGGTTCAGCTTAAAGCTAAGCTATGATTTAGGTTTGTTTGACCTAAAGATTAGAGTTGGATTAGGGTTAACTAACCTAAGGTTTATGTTAACTATTCATATTGATTTAAGGTTAACTAACCTAGGGTTTAGGTTAACTAATCCTATTGGTTTAAGGTTAACTAACCTAGGGTTTATGGTTTAGCTAATCCTATTGGTTTAGGGTTAACTAACCTAGGGTTTAGGGTTTAGCTAATCCTATTGGTTTAGGGTTAACTAACCTAAGGTTTAGGGTAACTAATCATATTTGTTTAGGGTTAACTAACCTACTATTTAGGCTAACTAATCCTATTGGTTTAGGGTTAACTAACCTAGGGTTTAGGCTAACAAATCTTATTGGTTTAGGGTTAACCAACCAAAGGTTTAGGCTATCTAATCCTATTGGTTTAGGGTTAACTAACCTAGGATTTAGGTTAACTAATCCTATTAGTTTTGGGTTAACTAACCTAATGTTTAGGCTAACAAATCCTATTGGTTTAGGGTTAACTAACCTAGGGTTTAGTTTAACTAATCTTATTGGTTTAAGATCACTAATCCTAATGGTTTAGGTCAAGGCTGACCTAAGATTAAAGTTTAGTTTAGGATGAACTTAATGTGTATGTTAAACTAAACTATAGTTCATGTTGACTAACCCTAATATTCAAGAAGTTCAGTCTGAATTAAATGATAGGATGACTTAAATCTCAAGTTTTAAAATGGTCCAACTGCTCAAGTTTAAAATGGTCTAACAATTCAAATTGGAATCAACTAAAGTTTAAGTTTACTCAGACGAGACTCGGTCTAAAGACTGGCTGGCCTAAAGCCCTAAATGATTGAAATTGGACTTAATGGGTGATTGACTCGATCCTTAAGTTGGTTGACCGTGTTTGTAATCAGGTTGAACATGATCTAAAGAGAATTGGCTAGATTGAACTTAGTTTGAGCTTGGGTTAGGTAAACTTAGCCTAAATTAAACCTGAACCCTAATTAACGTGTTTTAAATATAAAAATTATTTTAAACATGATTTTAAAATTGTTAAACCTTTGTTAATGGTCAAACGTTCAATCAGAGAGAGTTTTACAATTTTTATAATCTTTATAATTTTTTATTCACAAAAATATGTCGTTTCATTCAAAAATCAAAATACAAATATAGAGAAACTAAAATATCTTGGAAAAATCAAAGAAGCTTTACCCAAGGCCATTTAATATTTTTGTTCAATTTCATATTTTTTCCCATTTATATTTTAATTTTTATGATTTAAATACTCCAGAACTTCAAAAATTAATTCAAAAATATTTACTTGATGAAAAATTATGATTTTAGTTTTAAAAAATTCCGCTCTTTTTTCTGAGTTCATAGCATCTTTCAGTTTATTTTTTTGAGTTTTCTATAAAAAGTTATATAATTTTGAAATTTAATTATAATTTTTTTGAAATAAAATAATAAAATAAACAAAATTACCGTATCTCCCCCCTCCCTCACGAGCGATTATTGCGTGCGGAAAGCGCACGCAGAGCTGCGTGCGGACCCACTGTCATACAGCCGCGATGTACGGCTATGATCGGAGAGCTGTGTGCGCTCTCCGCACCTAATAATTAGACCTCCCTCACGCGACACTCACCAACGCACGAACGGAGGAGAGCCGACGGCTGAAATTTCTCGGAGTCGTTTCTCCGCCGATTCTCAACCAAATTTTGCGTTCTTGGGCTCGTTTTGTTCAGCTCGAAGAGTACATCACATCCATATAAATACTTAAGTGTTTTGTGGTCTATTATTCGATCTAGAAGGGAGAGAAGTTTGAGATTATTATTTCAATTTAAGAGATATACATGTGCCTAAGAGGTTTGTCCTCAATTAGGTTTGAATAAGTAGGTCTTCCTGAGCTTATCCAACTCCTCGTGGCATCGTTTTGACGTAATTTTCACGTTGGGTCGGAGGTTCACCGGAATTTAGCTCGGTTTCGGCTTTTCTGACGACGTCGGCATTTTCCGGCGAGGGAGGAGAAAGGGGAGCTGTTGTTGTGTGTGTGGAGAATGAATCGAATGCCAGGAGGTGATGTAGTTGGTTGTTGTTGCTGTTAAGAAGAAGGCGTGGTGTGTTTTTATAGGAGGAAGAAGAGTGGGAGTACAAGAGAGAGAGAGAGAGATTTTTTCGTTTTTTTTTTAATTATATTTGTTGTAGGCGTGGGAGAGGGGAGAGAGAGAGAGAGATATATATATATATATATATATATATATATATATATATATATATATATATATA
>JXCR01143204.1:0-53059 GCA_002079205.1 Phalaenopsis hybrid cultivar | reverse complement strand
TATATATATATATATATATATATATATATATATTACTGGGCGAAGAATTGGAGATTCTAGGGTGACAGACTAAAATCCCCAATTTTGTCTTAGTGTTTAAGAACTAAAGTGAGATTTAGTCTTCAGGGGAAGGAAAGTGGGAGCTCTGGAGTGAGAGTCAGTATCCTCCTAGCCTAATCCCGGATTTAGAGACTAAACCTAAGACTAGCCAATGATTCTCTATAACACTTGACTAAGGGTAGAGAATTAAAATTGCTCCTATTTGGATCATACAATATTTAATGTATTTCATTCCTTTATGTTATCCAATTCACAAAAAAAGAATAACAATTTTCAACATTTCAAAATTCTCCAAACCAATACATCTAAAAAGGGTTATCTTTAGAATTAATATTTTCATTTAGGAATATTTATTAGTTATTTTAAACTTATGACATACATTTAGGAGTACTTGTTAGAAAAACCACTTAAATCGATCTTCCAAACTAAGAACTAATAGTAGTATACTAGAATTTGACTAAGGACCTCTTACCTCGCTTCTTCGTAGGATCGATACTGGGTTTTTAAGGAAAACCCTATATTACTTGAAGCGATACGTGTACTTGCGTAGAACACATAGTGTGTGAACTAATTTATATATTTTTTATAGCATTTAAGATCTACACATTAAATACTTAATATAAATTGGGTCAAGCTTTTGAACATATTTTTGAAAGCTAAATTACTACATAACTTCGGGTCAGGTCAAGTTTTTTACGTTGTCTCAAAGGACTTAAATTGACATAAAACACGTAGAAAAACAACACAAACTAGAGGCACATCAAGTTTTTTATTTTTTATTTTTAAACATGATGGAAAACTTCTTTTCACCAAAGAAAATCTACTAGATAAGTGTTTACAAAATCATAAGATAATGAAGAACACAATACTAAGCTTTTTCTCCTTGAAAGAAAGATAAAAATCTCTCCTATAAAGTCTTTCGCTGATCTATGCAATGCTTGTACAACTCCTTATAGATTCTCCTAAAATCCCCTCTCCAATCTCTCCAAAAAGGTAGAAATCTACATTTCTACTCCTATTCTAAGATCTATAAACATTCTCCATGTTTTCCCACTCTCACACACACTTTTTCTGACATAAAATCACTCTATTATAGTGTAGGGACAAATTTCTCAATAGATGACTCAAGCTACCTTTCAAAAATCATCTAAATTCAATGTATATGGGCAAATAGCCATCCCTGGCGCCATTTTTTGGGCACTTTCGGTGTCTTTTCTCGTTGTTCTCTGGACTCTAGCGCCTTCGACACCCATTCTAGCGTCGTCAACGCCACCCTGCAGTAACTCCACTGTTTTGCTCTGTTTGGCTTCGTTTTAGCTATGTTTCACCACGTTTTAGTTGCGTTGCATTCCTAACAGATGGACCTACAAAATAAGCATGAAAACAGCCTTTCTTTAAAGTATAATTTCATTCAAAAATGTGTGAGAAATGTAAATGAGATTAAGCATAGAAATACATATCAAAATGTGTTATTTTTGTTCATTTTCTCCAAAAGTCTATTTTTGTACCTGAAACCAAAAATATACAAAATACCTTCCTTTAATGTGTAATATCATTAAAATAGAGCATAAAATATATATGAAAAAGTAGGTAATTTTTAGGCGTATCAGGGAACTCTCTCATCTTTCTCTTTTGGGTAAAGCTCTCGTTCATGGCCTTAAATGGCCATTGGAGGCTCAGGCCGAGCTTTGGGTTGATTGGAGAATGCGTCTGGTGGCTCAGGGAGTTCAGAGGATGAGATTTCACCTAAGGATAATCCATCTTAGCTTTTTTATGGTGTGCTTAGACAACAACTTTTTATATACCTAGAAATACAAGAATTTGACACTACTACTAGAAGATTTAAACCCTCGGCAATGACGCCAAAAACTTGATACAAACTTAATATGCAAAAATTTATGAACCCAAATTTATATATTTATAATGATTTTGTAAAGTCACAATTTCAAACGCAAGTATACGTATCGCTCAGGTAATATAGGGTTCTAGTGGAGTCCCGTTTATCTTCCCACAAGAGAAGCGAGGTAAGAGGTCCTTAGTCAAATTCTAATCTACTACTATTAGTCCTTAGTTTGGAAGTGCGATTTAAGAGGTTTTACTAACAGATACTCCTAAATGTAAGTCTTAAGTTTAGCACAACTAATAACTACTCCTAAATGCAAATATTAATTCTAAAGATAACACTTTTTGGATAAATTGGTTTGGAGAATTTTGAGATATTAAAAACTACTATTCTTATGTAATGAATTGGATAATGTAAAGGAATGAGATGCATTAAATATTGTATGTGCCAAATAGTAGCAATCTTATTCTTTACCCTTTGGTCCAGACATAAAGAACATTGACTAATCCTATGCTTGTTTACTGAATCTGTGGCTAGGCTGGGAGGATACCGGCTCTCACTTTGGAGCTCCCACATTCCCCTCACCTGAGGGCAAACATCTCCGCTTCAGTACTCAAACAATAAGACTGAATTGGGGATTTTAGTCTGTCACCCTAAAATCTCTAATTCTACGCCTATCACAGTATATTTACCTATTTATTTTCTTTCACCTCTCATGAACTTAACCATCCATGGAATCTGAATGTGGTTCTACTTTGTTGAGAATTACATAGCCCTCTCGGGTCTTAATGCAATTGCAATGAATTTTAACACTACAACAGGCCTTTATTGTAATGTAAATAAAGTGTCACTAAAAACCATCACATTGATAATTAAATCTGCTTCTAACATGCATAAAAAAATCCTAAACATGAATTCTACTCATTACAAAAGGAAAGTAAAATGAAAATAATGACATAATCTTCTTATGTCATTAATTCTAAACAAGAAGAGAGAGCAAGAGAAGCCCATCGCAAAGCGCGAAGAAAATACAACGGAAACTTCATTTAACCAAAGCAAATCCACTAAATAAGTGTTTACAAAAATCAAAAGATAATGAAGAACACAATACTTAGCTTTTTCCTTTTGAAAGAAAGAAAATATCTCTCCACAAAGTCTCCCGCCGATCCATGCAATGCTAGAACATCTTCTTACAAATTCTCTCAAAATCTCCTCTCCAATCTCTCCAAAAGGGTAGAAATCTAAGTTTACAAAACCATAAGATAATAAAGAACACAATACTTAGCTTTTTCCCTTGAAAGAAAGAAGAAAATCTCTACCATATGCAATGCTAGAACATCTCCTTACAATTTCTCTTAAAATCTCCTCTCCAATCTCTCCAAAAGGGTAGAAATCTACATTTTTACTCCTATTCTAAAAAACCTAAACTTACTCCACACTTTTCTTAAAATTCCTCTCACAAAAAACCCTCTTTTTCTAACCTAAATTTGTTCTTTTAAAGAGTAGGGATGAATTTTGAAGAGTTGCCACAAGAATCCTTTCAAAAAGTGTCCAAATACATTGAATCTGGGCCCATAACCGTCCCGGGCGCCGTCGGTGGGATCGTGTACGCCGTCGGCGAGCTTTTCTGTCATTTTTCGGTCTTCACGGGTAATCCTCGGCGTCGGCGAGCAGACTGCACAACTCCACCATTTCACTCCGTTTGGCTCCGTTTTACCTCTGTTTCGCCCCATTTCAGTTGCGTTGTGTTCCTAATAGATAAACCTACAAATTAAGCATGAAAACTACCTTTCTTTAAAGTATAATCACATTCAAAAATATGCAAGAAGTGTAAAAGAGATTAAGCATCGAAAGACTTATCGAAAGGTGACAGGGCAAACTTTCATTTCTTGCGTTTTTGCTCCAAATTGCACCGTTTTTGTTTCTTTTTCTCTAAAAGTCCATTTATTGTACTGAAACCAAAAACATGCAAAATACCTTCCTTTAAAGAGCAATATCATCAAAATCAGTGTAAAATAGGTATGAAAATCTCAACATTTTTTCCTTTGATCAAAATCCCCCAAACTTAACTATTAATTGTCCTCAAGTAATTTTAGTACTACATAAAAGTTATGATCTATTGTAGTAAAATTTTAATTCAAAAATACTATAAGTTTGATTTAATTAAATACCATAGTGAGATTTTTTAAAAAAATTCAAGTAATTAAATTAACTCTGTAGGTACAAGATTATCTAGCTAGCAAATTTAAGAGTTCTAGTTTTCTAACATTTCAAGAATGACTATATGTTGTAATATTAAGTCACTTAGAATATTCAAATGATAGGAACTTTATGGGAACACTACTAGTAAAAGATCAAATGAATTATATGTTGTAATATCAAGTCACTTAGAATATTCAAATGATAGGAACTTCATGAGAACACTACCAGTATAAGATGTTAATCCATAAATATAAGTTCATGAATGTATTTAGGTTTTCCCATTAGGTAGGTCCAGTGAAGCCAATTTTTTATTAGGCATCTCCTCAAGCTTCTCCTCACTTTTATATTTTTTTTCTTTCTTTTATTTTCTCTTTTTCATTTGGATTGCTTTCAATCTTATATATTTTTCTTTTCTTTTCAGGGATTTTTGTCAATCATTTCTTTTACCTTTTTCAAGTGAGGATTACTATATCTGGATAGCCTTTAATGATTTTGAACAGCACCTTTCTTTCCATAAATTTTAAACTCAAAGCATTCATTTACCTTACAAATATTTCATAGCTTTTACATCTTTAATCCCCAATCTTTTCTTCTCAAATGAATTTTCAAGATTCTTAATACTTCAAAATATAGTTTCCTTTACTTTAAATAGTTAACTATAGTCTTATTCTCTTATACTAAATATCTTAATCTACAAAATTAATTTTCATTACAAAAATATTCCTTTAAATCTTTAATAATATTTAAATATCTACAAAATATAGTTCTCTGAATTAAATTCACTACATAAAATTATATTAATAATTTTTTAAAATATTTAAATTGAGAACTTCTAATAGTTAATCTTTTTCTTCCCTCCCCCAAACTTAAATATTTAAATATTTTGCAGATAAAATGTAGCAGGAAGAAAAATTAATTGAATCTACTAGCTACTGCAACATCCTATCAAATTTATATACATGCATAATCAGGATGGAATGACAACAGAAGTAAATTAAGCCTAAAACATGCTTGCAATAATATTAAACTAAAAGGATTTATATTCAATTTAAAATTTCATTTTTCTTCCTACCGCCAAACTTGATTTTTAGCAGGTATAACATTTAGTGCATGAAATATAAGTAAGAAGAAAAACAGTTTAGAAATTCTATCTACCACAAATTTACATCAAAAACATCTACAATTATTTATTATGATAGAAAACATGTAGTAGAAAGTAAATCTAAACTAAACATGCCAGACTGAAATTAACTAAACAAAGTTCTAAGTAGCATAACATGTATCTGCATTGAAATATAAAAAATTTTCTTCAATTCTTATAATACACAAACACAAACACAAACACACAAACAAGATAAATGAGGTTAATTCTTCCTCCATCTCATCGCATCTCACTAACTTACTTCCAATTTCTAATGAAATCCCTACAAAAATATATTGGGTGCATATAAATGATTTTATAGATTCTAATCCCAAAGATAAGATTATCCCTGATATATTGGTTCTCGAGCACCAACACCATACACCACCATATCCCAATAGATCATCCACAAGTTACTCATCAAATAGGTTCGCGACTCCTATCAAATGAAAACAAAGTCCAAGAAAGGAAGTAACAAAATTGAGATGGAACTATCGCTGTAAAAATTCATAATGTCTTTTGTAAAACTCAAGTCCGGGTGAGACTTGAGTTGCAGTGGACTCGTCAATCCAACTACTACAAGAGAACATGCAAGTCTAACAATAATAAGAATTTAATGAATCATCTCCCTCATTACACATGAAAGCAAATCAAACCACTTACAATCCAAACATCTACCAAACATCAAGCAAACTGATCAATCCACACTAAAGCAATCACAATACAACACTAACAATCATGACTTTTAAGCAAACTAAATCAAACCACTTACAATCCATACATTTACCAAAAATCAAGCAAACTGATCAATTCACACTAAAGCAACCACAATACAACACTAACAATCATGACTCTTAAGCAAAATAAATCAAACCACACAGATAACTATGGGTTTTCTCCCATAAAGAGCTTGGTTTAACGTGGCTAGCCCGAGAAATGATTCCACGTGGATCAAAATTCCAATTAAGTAATCATTGATCAATCGTCCAATCTTTTACAGATCCAGGGATTACTATTAAATCATCAACTTTTAATTTTTCATTCAGCTCTTCCTTTTCATATTGATTTTTATCATTGTTCCTCATATTTCTTTCTAGATCCAATGTTCTTCTATTGTTTCTCAATTTGCATATTAATATCATCCTTGAAATTTATAAGAAATAGATCTTTATATGATAATTCAAGATCTCTCGTTGGATCAGATTCTCTCTAGATAATTTAGATTCTAGATCAATATCTTCTATGTTACTCTTCTGTCAATTTGCATATTAATATCATTCTTGAAATTTATAAGAAATGGATCTTTATATGATAATTCAAGATCTCCTAAATTTTGGATCAGATTTTCTCTAGATAATTCAGATTCTAGATCAATATCTTCTATGTTACTCTTCTATTTCAAATTATCTTCCATTTCTTCAGGATTTTCTTCCATTGATCTTTCAATTTACTTGTTCTTATCTCTCAACTCAAAGCTCTTTTGAAATAAATCCTTGAATTCTCTTCTAAATATTAGTTCAATAATTTTAAATTGCTCATAATTCATTTCCTTAGGATTTATCTCAGAGTCACTAGGTAAAATCTCTGGGGGTAACTGTTAATTGCATTAATAATCTGCCCCAACATCAGAATCTCGTTCATTTTATTTGTATACCACGGAATATGCCATTCGGTGAATTTGAATAACTCTTTCATAGGAGATCTTTTACTGATTTCATCATTCAATTCAGGTTTATCTTGTGATTGAGTCAAATATGAAGATATAGAGACTAGTGGTGTATATGAATTCACCAAATAGGTAGGCTTTAAAATTTTATGAGGTAAATTCATTTTAAGGTCATGAGATTTTTCAAAAAATGGAATTAAAAGTTTACTATTTTAGTAATGTCCATCATTTCACACCTCTCCTGAACATACATACAGTCTTCTTTAAATAATGTTTTAGACTCATCTGTTAACTTACTCTCAAAACATTTTTGGAAGTAGTTTTTACTTAGATAATCAATTTCATCCATCCGAAAACAATCATCATCATTTCTTTCAGCTGGATATTTCATGGTCTTTAAAACATCAAAAGTTGTTTCATGGTCATTAATATTCATAGTTAACTTTCCTTTTTGCGCATCTATCATAGCATGTCCAGCTTGCACATCTATCATAGCTTGTCCAGCAACAAGAAAAGGTCTCCCCAAAATAATGGGATATTTTTTATCTTCCTCCATATCTAATACAATAAAGTCCATAGGAAAGATAAATTTATCCACTTTAACAAGCACATCTTCTATAATCTCTTTTGAATAAATGATAGATCGATCATCTAACAAAAGAGTTATAATAGTGGGAGAAGTATCAGCTAAACATAACCTTTTAAATATAAATTGAGGCATCACATTAATATTCGATCCTAAATCACATAAAGCTTTTCCACATAATCTTTTTCAAATTACACAAGGAATTGTAAAGCTACAATGATCTTTAAGTTTTTGAGAAAAATTTTTCTGAAGTATAGTGTTGTACTCCTCACTTAGTGCAACTGTCTCATTATCCTCAAATTTCTTTTTCTTTTTTAATATCTCCTTCATAAATTTTGCATAACTTGGCATCTGTTTCAAAGCTTCAGTGAAATGAATATTTATCGTTAACTTCTTAAGTACGTCCATGAACTTTGTAAATTTTTTATCCAACTCATGTTGTCTAAGTCTTTGAGGAAATGGAGGTGGTGTTCTTTTTAAATTGATTTTAGTTGGACATATTAATTTTTATAGATCTTTAGAAACATGTTTTTTAGGTCTTTTAGTTTCCTTTGTTTCTCTCACAACATTTTTCTCTTTTCTAACCACATCCTCTATCTTTGTTTCTCTCACAACATTTTTCTCTTTTCTAACCACATCCTCTATCTCTCTTCCACTTTTTAATTAGACTGCTTCTACTTGTTCATTAGTGTTCTCTTTAGGGCTGATCTCAATGTTGCTAGGAAGTGTTCCTTAGGGTTCTATTGCTAAGTGAATTAGCAATTTGTTCCAATTGATTCTCTATGTTTCTAATCGCAGCATTTTGACTTTGCAACTGGTTTCCCATTTGCAGTACCACTTCTTCTGTAGACAACTTCTTATCCTCAAATTGTTGATCATTGTTAAAGTCCGGTGGATATGAAGGTCTATAGTTTGTGTTCCCCTGATTATTCCAACTCCCATTAGGTTTTGCATGATTATTTTCCCATTATTTGTTTCCACCGTCAGTAGTATGATACCAGTTAAAATTAGAATGATTCTTCCAACCTGGGTTGTAAAAATTAGAATACGAGTTGTTTATGGTATTTAAAGTCTCATATGATAAGTTAGAATCAATCATATGCCCTAATGAACTTTTCTCACTTACTAGAGTAAATTGAGTTTGGTTCATTCCAAATTGGTCCAACTTCTTTTATATTGCAGCAAATTGCGATGCAAGAATTGTAATCACATCTGAATCATGAACACTAGCTACTTTTTTAGGATTTACCCTTGTAGAGGGCCATTGAAATTCGTTTGCAGCCATATTTTCAATTAACACATACGCTTCATCAAATGATTTTGACATTAATGATCCACTAGCAACAACATCAATTATAGACTTAAGGGATCCTACTAACCCATTGTAAAAAGTTTGAATGATTAACCAATCGGGTAGAGCATGGTGTGGACACTTTCTTAGGAGTTCCTTAAATCTTTCTTAGGCTTCGTATATTGATTCCCCTTCATATTGAAAAAATGAGATAATATCGTTTCTAAGTTTTAGTAGCCTTGAAGGTGGAAAATACTTAGCTAGGAATTTCTGAGTTAACTCCTCCCAGTTTTTAATAGAGTCAAGTGCTAATGAGTATAACCACATTTTAGCCTTATCCCTTAGTGAGAAAGGAAAAAACCCTAGTCTAACATCATCATATGACATAACGTTATAATTAAATATAGCACAAAGTTATATAAAATTTGATAAGTGTAAATAGGGATCCTCTAAAGGAGTTCTCCCAAACTGAATGTTATGCACCAGTTGGATAATCTCAGGATTTATTTCAAACGAGTCAGCTTCTACGATAAAGTTTTGTATACTTGAGTGAATTTCATCTGTCGTAGGATTTACATAATCCCTCAATGAAGTAGATGATTTTTCAAGTTATTATTTTGAAAGTTTTCCATTTCCATTTCTAGTTTTTCGAGTCCTTTATATTTTTATTTTTTTCTTTTTTTCAAACTCGGGATGATAAGGCACAAGTCTTGTAGATCCTTTGTTTTGCATATGCAACACAACAAACAATACATTAACAATTAAAAAATTAACAGATGAAATATATTCAACACAACAAAACACTTTCACGAACACCTTATTTTTCATAAAAAACAATTTTTTTTAATACTTTTCATATAAAAATACTTTTCACACAAAACAATTTTTACGACACTACAGTTTTCTAAGTCTAAGCCTAATTACTTCAACTAAAATTCTCTTAAAGTTGTTATCGAAGCTTCCCCGGCAACGACGCCAAAAACTTGACAGTGACTTTTTATATATCTAAAAATACAAGAATTTGACACTACTACTACAAGATTTAAACCCTCGACAATGACGCCAAAAACTTGATGCAACTTTTAATATGCAATAATTTATGAACCCAAATTTATATATTTATAATGATTTTGTAAAGTCACAGTTTCAAACGCAAATATAATATAATGATTTTGTAAAGTCACAATTTCAAACGTAAGTATACGTATCGCTCAAGTAATACAAGACTCTAGTGAAGTCCTATTTATCGATCCCACAGGGAAGCGAGGTAAGAGGTCCTTAGTCAAATTCTAATCTACTACTATTGGTCCTTAGTTTGGAAGTGCGGTTTAAGAGGTTTTACTAACAGATAATCCTAAATGTAAGTCTTAAGTTTAACACAACTAATAACTACTCCTAAATGTAAATATTAATTCTAAAGATAACCCTTTTTGGATGAATTGGTTTGGAAAATTTTGAGATATTAAAAGCTACTATTTTTATGTGATGAATTGGATAATGTAAAGGAATGAGATGCATTAAACATTGTATGTGCCAAATAGGAGCAATATTCTTTACCCTTTGGTCCAGACATAAAGAACATTGACTAATCCTATGCTTGTTTACTGAATTTGTGGCTAGGATGGGAGGATACTAGCTCTCACTTCGGAGCTCCCACGTTCCCCTCACCTGAGGGCTAACATCTTCGCTTCAGTACTCAAATAATAGGACCGAATTGGGGATTTTAGTCTGTCACCCTAAAATCTCCAATTCTACGCCCATCACAGTATATTTCTCTATTTATTTGCATTCAACTCCCATGAACTTAACCATCCATGGAAACTGAATGTTGTTCTACTTTGTTGAGAATTACACTGCCCACTCGGGTCTTAATACAACTACAATGAATTTTAACAGTACAACATGCCTTTATTGTAATGTAAATAAAGTGCAAGTAAAATCACCACATTGATAATTAAATCTGTTTCTAACATGCATCACAAAATCCTAAACATGAATTATACTCATTACAAAAGAAAAATAAAATGAAAACAATGGCATAATCTTCTCATTTCATTATTTCCAAACAAGAAGAGAGATTAAGAGAAGCCCATCGCAAAGCACGAAGAAAACACAACGGAAACTTCATTTAACCAAAGTAAATCCACTAGATAAGTGTTTACAAAAATCAAAAGATAATGAAGAACACAATACTTAGCTTTTTCCTTTTGAAAGAAAGACAAATATTTCTCCCACAAAGTCTCCCGCCGATCCATGCAATGTTAGAACATCTCCTTTCAAATCCTCTCAAAATCTGCTCTCCAATCTCTCCAAAAGGGTAGAAATCTACATTTCTTCTCCTATTCTAAAAAACCTAAACTTTCTCCACACTTTTCTTAAAATTCCTCTCACAAAAAACCCTCTTCTTCTAACCTAAATTCGTTCTTTTAAAGAGTAGGGAAGAATTTTGATGAGTTGTCACAATAATCCTTTCAAAAAGTGTCAAAATAGGTTGAATTTGGGCCCATAACCATCTCGGTGGCCGTCAGCGGGCTCGAGGGCGCTGTCGGTGAGCTTTTCTGTCATTTTTTTATCTTCTCAGGTAAATCTCACGGTCGGCGTTGTTTTGGGTGCGTCGGCGAGCAGATTGCACAGCTCCATCGTTTCGCTCCGTTTGGTTCCGTTTTAGCTTCGTTTCGCCCCATTTCAGTTGCGTTGTGTTCCTAACAGATAGCCCTACAAAATAAGCATGAAAAAAAATCTTCCTTTAAAGTGTAATCTCATTAAAAAATATGCAAGAAGTGTAAAAGAGATTAAGCCTCGAAAGACTTATCGAAAGGTGACAGGGCAAAATTTTATTTCTTGCTCATTTTTTGCTCAAAATTGCACAGTTTTTGTTTCTTTTTCTATAAAAGTTCATTTCTTGTACCTGGAACCAAAAACATGCAAATTACCTTCCTTTAAAGAGCAATATTATCAAAATCAGTGTAAAATAGGTATGAAAATCTCAACATATTTTCCTTTGGTCATGCTCATCAGTAATTCAATCTTGGTGAAGAGTTTGAATGTGGCATGGCTTCCTTCTTATTAGAGAAGAGATGAAGTTGATGGGTGGCTCAAGAGTGAGCTTAATTGACCCCCTTATCCTGGATCAAAGAGTCATGATGTGGAATTTAGGTACAGTGTTATATAATCCCCTCCTCATGATGACTTTGGACCTTGGTCAAAAATGGTGGCTCCTTAGGTAGCCTAATGTGTCTAATGTGTCTCCCATGTCATGATGGGTCTTATAGGTCATGGATGACCCAATAGCAATGGGCCATGGGTTTGATTTGGGTTTGGATCTCATATATGGGCTTGGGTTGCCATGAGGTAGCTTTTGGGCTAAGGCTTTTTCTCTCTTTTCTCTTCTTTTTTATAATGACCTAATCAATTAGTTAATTAACTAATTCATTAGGTCAATTCCATGAGGTAGACCATTTGAGCCCATTTGGCTGATGGGATTGGTGATACACCTAAAATATATAGTGTTTTTATACACATTTTATACATATTTTTGAGATATTACGCTTTAATGAAGGGTATTTATGTGTTTTTCTTGCAGGCACAATCAAATGGAGGAAAAATACTAAAAGAAGTGAAAAATGGTCAAATTTGGAGCAAATATGAACTGGGGCGCCTAAGCGACAAGTCTAACTCCTAAGCGCCAGGTACCCCGCGCTTACGCGCCAAAAGTAGTTACTTGATGAATCATTTAATTTGAGTGGATTTTTGAAGAGGTGTTTGAAGCAACCATTGATAAAAACGTGGGAAATAGCCTATGGATACAAAAATTCATTCAATTGGCTTTTGAGGAGGCAACTTCTAGAAGATTCATTGAATGAAGACACCTTTTTGAAGAGACAACAAGGCACCCCTTCGATTTTATAATAAAAGAATTAGATTTTCCAAGGGAAGAGGCTAGCCATCCTTCAAACTTTACAGCCCATCGTCGTCGCCACCACCCATCACCCCCGCCACTGCTGACCACCTTTATTTTATTTTATTTTATTTTATTTTGAGTGTTAGTTTGTATTGTGAAAGAAGGAAGAGAATTCAAAAGAACTTCAAGACATTTGGTGGAGAGAATTTGAGATAAGTGTTTATCTTTGTGTCTACACTTGATTTTAATTTAGATTTCTTGTTTGTGTGCATAATTTCTACTTTTAAACTCATGTGTGGTTGTGTTTTCTCCATGAATTCTGAATAAATTTTTTATCTTTTTCCTTAAAATGATAAGTGATTAAATATCTAAAGAAAGTTGTGTGAAGTATTAGACTTCAATGTTGGAAGAAGTTGTGATGATTTGAAACCTTGCACTTCATTTACTTCTTGATTTGGTCAATTAAGATGTTAATACCTGTTGTGAGAACATGTAAGATCCGAGATGGTGTTGTCTCAGTCAATAAATTGTTGGAATCACATATTGATTTCATGAATGAGAATGTAGTTCATGGGGTTGAGTGCAAATAAATAGGGAAATATATTTTAAAGGGTGTAGAATTAGAGTACTTTAGAGTGACAGGCTAGGGCCCTCAATTTGATTTCTAGTTTTAGGTTTTGATATGAGATGTTAGCCCTCAAGTGGAGGGAGGAGGGAACTCTAGAGTGAGAGCTAGTATTGAGGGAGGAGGGAACTCTAGAGTGAGAGCTAGTATCTTCCCTGCCTAGCCGATCTTTAAGACTATTCAAACTATAGATTAACCAATGTTTTTAATAGAATTTCTAGTAATGGTAAAGAATATTTTTGCTCTTATTTAGCACAACATATTTAACATACTTTCACAACAGAATTTCTATATTTATCACTAACTCATAATAAGGAAAAAGATATTTCATTAATATTGTTTTCATCTTACATGTATTTTAGTTAAGTTAATTAGTTGCTTACTTTAGTTTCAATTATAAAAAATTACAAAAAGAATCAAACTTTCATTCTTATTTTAGCATCTTAAGTTTAAGTAAGAATATATTGCTAAGTAAAATTTTATTATCTAAAATTAGTCCTCCCAATGAGATCGATATTCGGGACTTAATCATAAAGTTCTATATTACTTGATAACGATACATATACTTGTGTAATATCCCATATTGAAATATTATAGCTGCATTTTTATTTGCTTCATAGTGAAATATTTACCTAGCTTTTGCTTTGGATCAAGTTTTTGCCTTTGTTGTAAATTAAGAATAATTATTAAGGAAATTAATCATATAATTGCATACATCATATTTTACATCTATATATATATAAAATCGGGATCAATTGGCCATTTGATGTTGGGTTGATCACATGGTCCATGTGTTGATTATGGCGTCAAGGGTTGACCATGATGGTGTAGGGTTGAACAATGGACCAAGGCTGACCAATTGGATCTAGAGTTGACCAAATTGTCAATGTGGTGACCATTGGATGCAGGGTTGACCAAATGGTTAAGGTGGTGACCCTTGGGTCCAGGGTTGACCAGATGGTTAATGTGGTGACTATTGGATGCAAGGTTGACCAAATGGTCAATGTGGACCAAATCAAAGTTTTTCATTATTGATTTGATCATTCTATTTTATCAGAATTCGGGTTCAAAAGGAACACATTAGGGATTTTGTCTAATTTTTAGGGTTGGGGGACCCCAGATGGGTTCAAGGAATAATGTTAGTAGACTCCTTCCTTAAGATAGATTTGATGATCATATTATTCCTAGGGTTTGCAGAAGAATCCCTGAGACCTCAAATTGATTTGGGTGGTTTAGATTTTGTCCTGGTCTTGAATGTTGATTTAAGGTAGATCCTCATAAAAGTAAGGTAAAAAATGACCAATATAATTACTCAATAATAAAGAAGAGAATTGAGCAAGGCAACAAAATGACACCTAAATTCATGATACATACAAAAACTAAGAATTTCATAAATCCAACGCACAAAACCTTAGCTATAAATCAAATTCATTGAAATGGTAAAAAAACTTTCAATTTTATAATTTAAGAGGATTGAACTATGAGTTCTTTTGCTATAGATGCTTCTCCTCACTCTAATGAAATATTTCTACCAATTTCCCCTTACTTTTTCAATCATATTAGCACTCTCTCATATTTGGAGACTTACACGCAAACTCTACTACCAGTAAGTATCTCTACACACTCACAATTCTTTCTCCTAAAAATTTCCTATTATCCCTATGGTCAAATTGCATGAGAATAATCAACCAAAACTCTACAACCCACTCTAAAATTATATTGCAACTATCATGTACTTTGGTGCAAGAGGCATGTTAGTGATTTGACTTGGTGTGGATTGGAGTCTATTAAGACTCATAGAGCATCTTGTAGTCCTTTTAATTATTCATTTTTATTTTTTATATTGTTTAGTTTCTTGCGCTTATTATATCTTATTTTGTAAGAATGATCTTTTTGTATTTTTTTTTTTTTTTATCAATGAAATAAAATATTGATGGAGACCTCAATTTCTTGGAAAAAAACTAAATAAATAAATAATAATTAAACTCTAAGAGAACTGAACCCGATGGTCGATGACACCTAATGTCAACGACTACATAACAGCAAAGGGGAGGAAGAAACAGAGGAGCTTGAAATTTGGAGAATGGCTGCTTCGCCGTCCTGCTATTCTTCACCTCCTACTATCTCTAGATCTCAGGTTATAGCTAATTCTTACATCCTTTCGCGTAAATTTGATCAATGGATCCATCCCTTTATTTTTCTCTTGGTTTTTTTCGCCGCCTTCCCCTTCCGCGCTTCTTCCGCCAATATCGCCTACGCTGATCATTGTGGCTCCATCGTGCCGCAATCCACCACTTCTGATCTTCGTGCTTCCTTTGATAGCTCCTTTCGCCTCTCGAGTGGATACTTTGTCGGCGGCGATCGCCTGCTTGGCCAGGATCCTGGCAATGATCTATCCATCCCCAGAACCTTCGCGTTCTACAGCCGATCAGTGCTGCTCACCCAGACCCCTGGCACACTCCATATCGTCGGAACCCTAATCTTTCGTGGCGGAGGCATTCATTTTGCTCACCGGAACTTCAGCTCCCGCGGCCGCTCGCTGCGACTTGTCCGTCCGTTGAACCCGCGAAGCTTTAACCAGCGGGGAAGGCTTAGTTTTGACCTCTCCGGCTTTTGGTCTGAAGAAACCGGCAAACTTTGCATGGTGGGAACTGGCTCCGGGCGTTCCAAAGACGGTACCTCTGTCGACCTATCTGCCGTCTTTAAGCTCAAATACCCTAGTGCTGCTAATATTACCTCAAGCGTTGTTAGTGGATATCTGGACAGCTTGGATTTGGAGAGCAGCCCAAAATACTTTGATCGAATCGCGGTTATGGCTTATGCACAGAGGAAGTACAACTACACGAAGGTTTTCGAGGCAAGGAGTAAATGCTCCTCACTTGATTCTGTGGGCCAATCGATGGGTTTTGTTGACAGGCATCAATCAATTTGCGATGCTACTGGCGGCCTTCTGAGGACAAGGTTCAAAATGGAGTATAGGAGCAACTGCTCTAATAGGAACTGCGGCCCTTCTGGGTTTCAGCGAGCATTTCTTAAACTTACTTCGCTGGATTGTGCTGATGATGGAAAAGTTCGATTAGTTTTATCATTTTCTAACTATAGTGGCCTTTCATCTATGATTATGTTGGAACCTGAAATGGCTATGGTTGCTGAAGGGAGTTGGGTTCCGACAAATAATCAGCTTTGTCTCATAGCTTGCCGTGTCAAGACATTCACTGATCCTGTGGCTGATAATCTTGTGGATGATTGCTCAATTGGCATAACTCTGGCATTCCCTGCAGTTCTGACAATAGAGAGCAGGAGCAGTACTATTGGTTCAATATGGAGTAACTTGAACAAAACTAGTCCTGGATACTTTAAATCTATTCTTTTCCACAGTTTTGGATACAATAGGAACCATGATAATGGTTCAAGATACAAATATACACATATGGGTGCTGTGAAAAAATCTTGCACAATGGGTGATGTTCTTAAATCTAGGAAAAAGAGATACCCCGATCCAAGGAATGTTAGAGACTTTATGTTTTATTTACATATAACAACATCTGAGGGAAAGCTGGGGAGTGGCTTTGCAAATCCAGTAGCTTTGGGTGAGATAATCTATCACTATCCATCCATTGAGAACCTTCCATTAGTTACGAATAATGAGAGCATTTGGAACATAAGCTACAGCTTTAAACTCACCTATCCTCAAAATGCTTTTTTTAACAGTCTTGATGCAGCAGATATATCAGCTGAAGGAATTTACGATGCTAAAACAGGGACAATATGCATGGTTGGCTGCCGTTCTTCCTTGTTTGACAAACAGGGGATTAGTCTAGATTCCAAGGACTGCAGTATTCTCATAAATTTACAGATTCCCCCTCTTAATCCAGAACCTGGAGAACATCTAAATGGTACCATTAGAAGCACAAGAGAAAACGGGGATCCACTCTTCTTTAAACCTTTTGAGATCACTTCTTTTGTGATGTACGGGGGACAAGCTGCTCAATCAGTTTCGAGGATGGATATAGAGATCACCATGATCCTTATATCCTTAACATTTTCTTGCATTTTTGTAGGTTTGCAACTACTCCATATTAGTAAACACCCTGGCGTGCTTTCTTTCATTTCCATCACAATGCTTGCATTTCTCACATTGGGTCATATGATTGTTTTGGTGCTTAACTTTGAAGCAGTCTTGACAAATCACAAAAAACAGAATGTTTTACAGGGTAGTGGTGGTTGGCTTGAGGTAAATGAGGTTGTTGTAAGATTGATGACAATGGCCGCTTTCTTGTTACATGTCCGCTTGCTTCAAGTTGCATGGTCTGCAAGATCAGCAAATGAAAGCAAAAACAGTTTGTGGCTTGCTGAGATAAAAGCCTTCCAAGTATGCCTGTTTATATATATTGCTGGAGGTTTGATTGCTTGGTTGGTTAACCTGAAATCTCAGAAAACTTTCCATCAAGTGCCGCATATAGCTGTTGAAACTCATCATTCTCACTGGGAGGATATGCAATTTTTTGCTGGGTTGATACTTGATGGTTTTTTATTTCCTCAAGTTATTCTTAATGCACTATGTAATTCCAAAGAAACTTCCCTTACCCCTTCCTTTTATGTTGGAACTACAATTCTTAGGACACTTCCTCATGTGTATGATGCTTACCGATCAAGACACTACATTCCTCATCTTGATTCATCTTACATCTATGCTAGGCCCAACGGTGACCTATATTCTCTTGCATGGGATATAATTATTCCGTGTGGAGGAGTTTTGTTAGCTGTTGTTATATACATTCAGCAGCGATTTGGTGGGGCTTCTATTTTTTGCCGAAGAATTAATAGCCCTGGATTGTATGAATTGGTTCCCGTGGCTAGCAGGTAACATTTTCCCCAGAAAGAAGCCCGTTTACGTATCTCACAGGAGAACATTGCTTGATCGGAATCATGGTAAGTTATTCTTTTCTTACTCTATAGCTTTTTCACGTTCTTAGAAGTTGTTAAAGTATGTTAAGCAATGTATATTGTTGAAACTTTTATGATTCCTAAAGGAGTTTGGTTCAGGCTTGTGGTCACACTGCTAGTGTACAAAGTGCGACTTGAGAAACTGCTTAATTCTTTTCACAATGTGTTCTAAAGGTCAGCATTATCAAAATGCATGCTTTTAAAGCTGTTTGCACCTATTTGTTATCATATGATGTGTGCCTGCGCACTCAACTCATTAAATTCGAATAATTGCCACTTTTTTTAATCTTGCTTGCTTACTTGAGACTGAACTGGCATGGCGATTCTTCTATATACTCCGTTGCAGTTATTCTTCTTACCTCTGTTTAGGAGTGGTGTTATCATTATGATGTGCAGTAATAGTCACTTGTATATTGATATTATCATATGAATTTTGTTGGATCCTGATTTGTACGTGGACTCATCACTAAAGAAAGAGCTAGAATATGAGCAAATTCGAGCCCAAAGAATAGGAGAAAACCAACAGAGAAAATAGATCTTTCCCTCTTTTATAATAATCTCTTCTATTTATAATGGGGTTGGCTTATATGTTATAAATATACAAGAATCTCAATAGATCTTTGATCCAACTTCCTTTTCTTTCTCTAGTATGGGCTTTCTAATTAATATTATCCTGGTAACACTTTGCATTGGTAACCATTCATCAATGCTTTCCCTCAAACTTTTTATCTTTAATTTTCATATAAGCCAACTTACCAATGGGTGAGCTGATCTTCTCGGGAGAATTAATCCCTTAAGAGGCTTATTCTCTTAGTGCGTTGATCTCATGGGAGAGTTGTCCAGCTGCATAGGTCAAGTGACCACCATAGGCAAGTTATTAAATTGTCACCATCGGTGAGCTATCCGGTCGAGTTGTCTAACCAAGCTATCTAGTTGGCTCAATGATTTTTATAGATTCAGATCTTGAACTCGATCCAAGGATTTTTTACTATACTTATTTAGTTTTCTGATTCTCTTATTTCTTTAATAGTAAAGCTATAGAAAGAATAAAATAATACTAATGTATGTTGGTATGTAAAATAAATATTAATACCAACATACATTAGTATTATTTTATTCTTATAACTCCCTCAAAATTTGGGCTATCCACCATATTTCTATAAATAGATAGAAATGAATGTTGGTTGGATCATTCTTATTTCTGAAGTCTGTTTTCCTTTTTCTTCAAGTTTTTTATCCTTTTAATTTTTGCTTCTTTACTGTAAGAATGGAGAACATTTTGGACGATAAGGTTAATATTTGGATGGTCAAACTCATGGAGGGATTGTTTACAAAATAGAAAAGAGAAGGTAGATCTTAAAAAAAAACAGTACAAAATTTAAAGATTCGAAGGACTTGATAGTAGTTCCCCAATATGTGTTTTTTTTTGGAGACCCTAGTGATGAATCTATTGACCCTAGGACGCTCCACCGGTAGTGTCTACGTTGAGTGTGGAAGAGCCACATATTTTAAAGTCATCTTTGGCCAAGATGAAGAAGATGAGGGGTCTATCATATGGCTTCACAAATCAATTACAGTTTGGAAGATATGAGCTTGTTTTATAAATTTTATTGAAATGAGCATGGAGAATTATAATGAACTTAGAATTATTATACAGTTCACGTCATGTTCAATGAGTTCATGGAGGTGATCAAGTTGCGAACCAACATGCTTGATCGGATAAAGTTGGTGAGCTAAACTTGAACGAGGCGTCCGCCTTTTCAGAGGGTCAAATTGATCCCTCTAATGAGAAAGTTGAGCAAAGTACTCCCAAGTATGTTGTTCCACCATTTGTTGAAGAGACCGCACTTATTATTACAGACATGAACTCGCTAATTAGAGGGTATGTCGTTTGTGCACCAGCTTTGTGATATCAGATGATGTGAAATCTTGAAGTTGTAGTTGTCGTGTCCCTTGTAGATGTCTCCCTTGAGATAGTTCTAATAGCTGCTTTGGTTGTGACGCTTATGCCATTAAAAGTGAGTTTAGGTATTGAGGAGGTGAGGAGGATTGAGGAGCTAACCTCGAAGTTGAATGATCTTAGTTCATCTGCCATGGCAAACCAAGTTGAACTCTAACAATTAATATCCTTGAAGGGCGAGATGAACAATTGAAAGATATTTATGGTGAGCTGAAGAAAAAGATTTCCAACATGCTTAACAAACTCCTCATGCTCCATAAATATGGGCAATCCACACACTCAACCAAGTTTATAGCAGGTGGCAAATTTGAGTTAAAACAACTCATTTGAATTGGTTTTATTCCCATGGAGGTCATCTCGGATCCATGTTTTGAGTTTTTTTTTCTTCTAAGCCAGTGTGACTACTATTAGTGAAATGGGTGGCTATTTGTATCAGTTATGTTGTAATCATGAAAAGATTTATTTTGAATAGAGCGAAATTTTACTTGATTCCTTGATATTGATGATTATTTGATGACTTCTATTATTCTCTATAATTTTAGCATGATATTCAAAATAAATAGATCTATTCTTATGTGTTTACCCGTGTTCCACCTATATAAGAGCGCTTGTAATAGTTTCTAAAAATTCATTCATTTATTGTGAAAGTTTAGTGTTTTATTGTTATTTGAATCCCTGTCTCATCTTTCTTTATCTATGTTGGCTCAAGGATTTCCTGGAACCTCACCTATCCAGTCACTCCAAAATGCTAATGAAGAGGTGAACTTGGTGCAGTGCGAGTTCATGTTGCGATTGTCGATCCAACTCAGCAAGGACAAGAAGGAAGAGTTCCCTGGCACTATATACAAAGATGAACTCATGTTTTGCTACAATTAGTTTAAGCTAGGATTGGGGGTTCTTCTCTGTGGAGAGGTGGTTGACATCTTCAATCATGATGAAATTATCTCAGCATAGGTGATGCCAAATTTTCCAATAGGAATCACCTCTTTGATATTGTACTGGAGGAAAATCTTTACTCTTTGGACTATTAGGTTGTTCACCTACCTATTCACAATTAAGTAACAAATTCATCAATATTCTGCAACTGGGATCAAATTAGCCTTGAGAGTAAAATCAAGGATAAAAAAATGAGATAATTTTATGTCTGCTACAAGAGCGGTTGGTTAAACAAAACTCGGTGCCAACCGTCTTTGTCAAGGAAGCTTTTGATGGCGTTGACTTCAAATGAGGTGAAGAGAATTATTATTTTGAGGAAGGCAAAGTTACAAGTAATGTTCTTCTTAAAGTTTCGTTTCGTAGAGAGAACTTTGGCTCGTAAGTCATCTTCCTTGACTATTTTTTGCTTGGATATTCGCTTTGAGTCCTACTGTGAGTTCCCCATGTATTTGCATTTTTTTTACTTCAATTTTTTTTTGTTTGACATCCCATCTTTATGGTGATCTATCATTGGAGAGCAAGGTCACCACTGACAAGGTTGTTGCTGATGAGTTGGGTGCCAATGAGCTATTATTTTTTTTAGTTTTGACTTAGATGTGATCTTCTCCTGATATGAGAGCTGAGCTTAAAGGAGAGCTTGTCTATTTACTTTTGTCACCATTCCTCTATGCATTCTCTGATCTCCTTTATAGGCAGTCTTTCAAGAGATGGCATCTGCGAGCTTATAGGAATTCGAAGTAGGCCTTCTTTTTTATGTCGTTGTGAAGAGGAAGTTGGATCATCAACAACTGAGGTGCCTACAGATGAGAGGAGAGGAGAAGTAACTGGAACATCATCATCAACAACCGAGGTGGCTATCAAACAGAGGAGAGAAGAAGGAATTGGGATATCAACAACCATAAAGGCCACTAAAAAGGCCGTCGAATTGAAGAAGCAGGAGCTCACGTATAGGCACAAAGGCAAGGAGATCAATAATGCTCCTGATAAAGATGATTGGCATATTCATAAGATGGTTAATGCAAGTTGTCATGTTGAGAAGGCTCCAGCGAAGATGACCCTGACTAGTAAAAAAGAAGAGTTTAGACTTTTGAGGTTTGGTAAGGATAATTTATGGATTGGTATGAGAGGTCAGAGGAGATGCTTCACTTTGCATACCATCTTAGATCAGCCATCATTTACTCTTCGCTAAATAAGATTTTTCAGAGAATGGACCTTAAATCTTTGTCGTTCGCTGCTATGCGATTACTAGTTGTAGTGTGATAGTTCTCTTTTTCTCTAGTGAGGTCTCATATGCGAATTGTGAGAGACCTTGTTGATAAAAAAATATAATAAGTACTTTGGAAATTAAGCTCGATGAGGTGAAGAAAAAAGTCTTGATTGATAAGGCTACTATTGTTGAGCAAAGTGGAGCCCTAGCCCAAATGCTATGAGAAAGTAAAGAGAATGATTCTTTGGAGGGGAAATGTTCAGAATTAAAGTCCAAATACTTTGAACTCAGAGGGGAGTAGCTTATGTGAAAATGACTATAATGAAGACATTTAAGAACTTTTTGAATTTTTCATACGACATTTAAGGACTTTTTGAATTTGTTGAGGTAATTTGACTCGGAAGAAAGTTCTTCCTTTGGATCGTAGGATATGAATAAGTTTAATGAAATGATGAAGGAGCCGAGTTCAGAGGGAGAGAGTGAAGATTAAGACAGTTTAACCAATGCGTTATCTTAGTTAAATTAATAAATTTTAATGTTATATATGTATTCATTTATCATGAAATTTCCTTCTCTTGTTATGCTGCTATGAAATATTATAAGGTGAACTTATATGATTCAAATTTTGAAACCATTGCAAAAGAAATTAACTTATTTAAATCAATAAAAAATCCATAAGACGAGTTAAAAGTTTCGAGAACCATAAAAAATTGAAGAACTCATTCTGAGAATCAATTGTATAGCTCAATAATAGCAAATGATCATTCTTGAAATATATATAAGATAACTTGGGGTATTTGCTATTCAATTGAGTTTATCATGTTGATGAGTCCCTTTCAAACTCAAATGGGCAGATTGCTAATAATAACTCATAATTAAGTCCTACACTGCCATGCTCCTATGTTCGTCTCTTGGTTAAGTTGTCCCATTAAATGGATCTTGCCTTACGTGCCTTATCACAAAGTAGGTACTAGGCAGTCATGCCTCTTGGGTTTGACATGTATTCCAAGTGTTCAAGATAGAGAGTGATACCAGAACTAGTTGGGATGTGGTGAAATAAAAAAAAAAGTAAACTTTTATTAATATAAAAATATTAGTACAATTCGATTCAACAAAAGGAAAATATAATAATAGACAAATCACTAGCTAGAGCTATAGGAAGAGACTCAAAGGTGGTAGAGGCGTCGACAGGGTGAGCAATCATTGGGTAGTTTTAGAATTGTGTAGGGTTGGTTGTAGGTGGGTCGGATGGCGAGGGTGTGGAAGAAGTTGGGGTGGCGGTGGAGTGGTGGAGGAATGTGGGGATGGTTGGTGACTAATGGAGTGATAGGTACAAGGAATTGGTGAGGAGTAGCAAAGTAGTTTGAAGTTTACAACATCACCTCGGAGCAGGATACAACCGAAGTACCACATGTCATCGGTTATAGCCTTAATGAGAGAGAAGAGACTCCATACAGGAGATTTAGTAGACAACTCTAGTAGAACTGCCCTCTACACACTAAGGGGCCAATTATTTATAGCCTTCCACTTCTACACAAGAGGAAAGGGGTGGAAGAGACGAGAAAAATCCAGAACAATTTCCAGGGAAGATGCAGTTCGAAGAGCCCAGCTGGATCGCAAGACTTCGCTCGGCTTCTCGAGATTTAAGGGGCTTTGATCCTGCAGTTTTGAGTGCCCCCTCTTTTAGGCACTGTTACCTGCCAATATTCGGGTGCTGTTCAGACACTCATGTCAGTCTCCCGGGGTTGGGGAAGCTTCAACATTGTTTGTCAAAGCTCTAGGCACTTCAGAGTATGGTGTTAAGTCGACGACGTTGAACGTGGCTGAAATATTGTAGTCCACAAGTAAATCGATCTAATAAGTGTTGTCGTTCAACTTCTGGAGTACTCTGAGAGGTCCATCTGATCTCGGCTTAAGCTTCCCGAATGATTTTGCTGGTAATCTCTCCTTTTTCAACCGAATCCATAAGAGGTCGCCTTCATGAAACATTACTTTCTTCTTGGATTTATTTGCCTGTCTTGTATTTTTTATTCTGCTTGGCGATTTTCTTGCCAACTTCTTCGTGGAGCTTTTAGATCTCTTGAACTCATTTTGTGGCATCCTTGCTGATTTATGAGGATGACAGGAGCGATACCAATTCAAGTGGCATGAGCGGATTGCGCCCGTATACAATCTCGATCGGAGCTTGTCCTGTAGTTTGATTGATGGATATGTTATAGGCAAACTCAGCCTGGGCTAGGATGAGATCCCATTGTTTTATGTTTTTTTTTCCCACAGAACACCTTAGGAGATTACCGAGGCTCTGGTTTACTTTCTCTGTCTGTCTGTTTATGGATGTGCTGCCGAGCTGAATTGGAGTTTTGTGTCGAGCTTTCCCCATAGTGTCTTCTAGAAGTGGCTTAGGAATTCGAAGTCTCTGTCGGAGTTGATGGTCTTGAGAATTACATGCAGCCTTACAATTTTCCTGAAGTATAGATCGGTGATGTGGGAGATTTCTAGTGTTCGGTTACTGGGTATAAAGTGGGTCATCTTGAAGAATCTGCCTACTACAACCATTATGGTATCTGACCTGATCCGCAGTTACGTAGTCATTTAGTTTCTTGACAAAAAAACTTGACACAGTTTCTTTAGGCGATCAGTGTGCAAAATGAATATGTTATAGAGTTTAGAATTTAATTTATAGTTTACACACTAGGGGTTTTACGCAAGTGTACATATTGTTCAAGTAATATATGACTCTAATAGAGTCCCGATTATCGATTTCACAAGGAAAAGATGAAAGAAATCTCTTAGGCTAAGTTCTGGTCTGCTACGATCAGGTCTTTTAGATTAGAATGTCGATTAAGAGTATTTTTCTAACAATTACTCCTAAATACAAATTAAAATCTAAAGTTAAACCTAACTAGATAAATTGGTTTGGTAAATTTTGATGTGTAGATTTGTGGTGACTAGATAATGTGTATAAATGGAATGCTTAGAATCTATTGTGGCCAGTGACAATAAGAGCGAAAATCTAAGTTACCCTCTTCCGAGTGTATAACATAACTTAGTTAACCTAGGGTCGATTCCTTAAAATAGCCAGATTATCACGGTGAAACTTCTAGCCTGTCACCTTAGAGTTTCCTTCTTCTAATAGCCCTCTAATTGGCTTAATCTTAGATTCAAGGTACGTAGCTCCAGATTAAATTGGTTAGGAATCTAGTCTGTCATCCTAGAAACATCAATTTACACTCATCAACGAATATCTCTCTAACATTGCATTGAATTGTAGGACTACTTTTCCTTCACCCATAAGTTCAATGTGGTTTTTCCTAGTTTTTAAAGCCATGCTCTCCCAGAACTTACGGGTTTACAACAAATTTTGGCATAGCAATTGACCAGATTGATTAGTAAATGAAGTATGAAGTAAGAACTATCAATTTGATATGAAAAACATATTCTAACATGTATCCTAACTTCTTAAACATTCATCTAATTCATTGCAAAAGAAAAGTACAAAAATTCTACTTCACAAAGCATGTGTCACATACAATAAAAAACTTCATTAAATCAAAATAAATTCACTAGATAAGTTTTACAATAAGTAAAAGATAATGAAGAATACAATACTTAGCTTTTTCCTCTAAAAAAAGATAGAAATCCCTCCAAAAAAGCTTTATGCTGATCCATGCAATGCTAATATAATTCTTTACAGATATCTCTCAAATTCCCTCACCAATTTCTCCAGAAAAGGTAAAAATCTACATTTTCTACCCATATCTACGACCTCTCGGCTTTCCTAGCGAATTCCATGACTTAGAAATGACAAAAAGACCTTTCAACCATCCAGATTCGTTAGATAACTCGGGGCATGCAAAAATTCAAGTGAAACCAATTTTTTATTAGACTTCTCTTCGCTTTTTCATTTTCTTTTTTTTAAGGATTTTTTTCCAATAAATTGTATTTTTTATATGAGGATTACTATATTTGAATAGACTTTTAATAGATTTGAATTTCACTATACTCTTCCGAAAGTTCAAAACTCAAAGCTTTCCCTCACTTTTTAAAAATGTAAGTATTAGTTTTTAAAAATATTTTCAATAAATACTCAATTCTCATAAAGTGTAAATCTAAGAATCTTAGCTTTTCCAAATATTCAACTCCTTTCTACCATAAATAATAAAATCATTTTCCCAATGTTTCCTACAAATTATCTTAACTGTAGAACAGTTTTCTTTACGTAGGATCCTAACTAAGCTTTTTCTAACATTCCTAAAATCAAAATTATATTAACCTAAAGATAACACCACATACTACAAGTCAATTTAAAAGTGATATCAAATTAAATACAGACTACTGAGGACAAATAAAATTTAGTTTTAAAAATATTTTTCTTCCCCCCCAAACTTGATTTTTAATATGTATAATATTCAGTACAAAAAATATAAGTGGGAAGAAAAACAACTCAGAAATTCTATCTATCACAAATGCNTTACAGGGTAGTGGTGGTTGGCTTGAGGTAAATGAGGTTGTTGTAAGATTGATGACAATGGCCGCTTTCTTGTTACATGTCCGCTTGCTTCAAGTTTCATGGTCCGCAAGATCAGCAAATGAAAGCAAAAACAGTTTGTGGCTTGCTGAGATAAAGGCCTTCCAGTTATGCCTGTTTATATATATTGCTGGAGGTTTGATTGCTTGGTTGGTTAACCTGAAATCTCAGAAAACTTTCCATCAAGTGCCGCATATAGCTGTTGAAACTCATCATTCTCACTGGGAGGATATGCAATTTTTTGCTGGGTTGATACTTGATGGTTTTTTATTTCCTCAAGTTATTCTTAATGCACTATGTAATTCCAAAGAAACTTCCCTTACCCCTTCCTTTTATGTTGGAACTACAATTCTTAGGACACTTCCTCATGTGTATGATGCTTACCGATCAAGACACTACATTCCTCATCTTGATTCATCTTACATCTATGCTAGGCCCAACGGTGACCTATATTCTCTTGCATGGAATATAATTATTCCGTGTGGAGGAGTTTTGTTAGCTGCTGTTATATACATTCAGCAGCGATTTGGTGGGGCTTCTATCTTTTGCCGAAGAATTAATAGCCCTGGATTGTATGAATTGGTTCCCGTGGCTAGCAGGTAACATTTTCCCCAGAAAGAAGCCCATTTACGTATCTTACAGGAGAACATTGCTTGATCGTAATCATGGTAAGTTATTCTTTTCTTACTCTATTAGCTTTTTCACGCTCTTAGAAGTTGTTAAAGTATGTTAAGCAATGTATATTGCTGTAACTTTTATGATTCCTAAAGGAGTTTGGTTCAGGCTTGTGGTCACACTGCTAGTGTAGGAAGTGGGACTTGAGAAACTGCTTAATTCTTTTCACAATGTGTTCTAAAGGTCAGCATTATCAAAATGCATGCTTTTAAAGCTGTTTGCACCTATTTGTTATCATATGATGTGGGTGCTTGCGCACTCAACTCATTAAATTCGAATAATTGCCACTTTTCTTAATCTTGCTTGCTTACTTGAAACTGAACTGGCATGGCGATTCTTCTATATACTCCTTTGCAGTTATTCTTTTTACCTCTGTTTAGGAGTGGTGTTATCATTATGATGTGCAGTAATAGTACTTATTGATATTATCATATGAATTTTGTTGGATCCTGATTTGTACGTGGATTCATCACTAAAGAAAGAGCTAGAATATGAGCAAATTTGAGCCCAAAGAATAGGAGAAAACCAAGAGAGAAAATAGATCTGTCCATATCTAGGGATCTATCCCTCTTTTATAATAATCTCTTCTATTTATAATGGGTTGGCTTATATGTTATAAATATACAGGAATCTCAATAGATCTTTGATCCAACTTCCTTTTCTTTCTCTATTATGGGATTTCTAATTAATATTATCCTGGTAACACTTTGCATTGGTAACCATTTATCAATACTTTCCCTCAGACTTTTTATCTTTAATTTTCATATCAGCCAACTTACCAATGGGTGAGCTGATCTTATTGGGAGAATTAGTCCCTTAAGAGGCTTATTCTCTTAGTGTGTTGATCTCATGGGAGAGTTGTCAAGCTGCATGGGTCATGCGACCACCATAGGCAAGTTATTCAATTGTCACCATAAGTGAGCTATCCGGTCGAGTTCCCTGACCAAGTTATCTAGTTGGCTCAATGATTTTTATATATTCAGATCTTGAACTCGATCCAAGGATTTTTTACTGTAATTATTTAGTTTTCTGATTATCTTATTTCTTTAATAGTAAAGTTGTGGAAAGAATAAAATAATACTAATGTATGTCGGTATGTAAAATAAATATTAATAAAATTGTTTGATTCTTATAACTCCCTCAAAGTTTGGGCTATCCACCATATTTCTATAAATAGATAGAAATGAATGTTGGTTGGATCATTCTTATTCCTGAAGTCTGTTTTCCTTTTTCTTCAAGTTTTTTATCCTTTTAACCTTTGCTTCTTTTTAGTAAGAATGGAGAACATTTTGGATGATAAGGTTAATATTTGGATGGTCAAACTCATGGAGGGATTGTTTACAAAATAGAAAAGAGAAGGTAGATCTTTAAAAAAAAGTACAAAATTTAAAGATTTGAAGGACTTGATAGCAGTTCCCCAATATCTATTTTTTTTGGAGACCCTAGTGATGAATCTATTGATCCTAGGAAGCTCCACCGGTAGTGCCTACGTTCAATGTGGAAGAGCCACATATTTTAAAGTTATCTTTGGCCAAGATGAAGAAGATGAGGGGTCTATCATATGGCTTCACAAATCAATTAGAGCTTGGAAGATATGAGCTTGTTTTATAAATTTTATTGAAATGAGCATGAAGAATTATAATGAACTTAGAATTATTATACAATTCACGTCATGTTCAATGAGTTCATGGAGGTGATCAAGTTGCGAACCAACATGCTTGATCGGATAAAGTTGGTGAGCTAAAATTGAACGAGGCGTCTGCCTTTTCAGAGGCTCAAATTGATCCCTCTAATGAGAAAGTTGAGCAAAGTACTCCCAAGTATGTTGTTCCACCATTTGTTGAAGAGCTCGCACTTATTATTACAGACATGAACTCGCTAATTAGAGGGTATGTCGTTTGTGCACCAACTTTGTGATATCAGATGATGTGAAATCTTGAAGTTGTAGTTGTCGTGTCCCTTGTAGATGTCTCCCTTGAGAGAGTTCTAATAGCTGCTTTGGTTGTGACCCTTATGCCATTTAAAGCGAGTTTAGGTACTGAGGAGGTGAGGAGGATTGAGGAGCTCACCTCGAAGTTGAATGATCTTAGTTCATCTACCATGGCAAACCAAGTTGAACTCTAACAATTAATAGCGTTGAAGGGCGAGATGAACAATTGAAAGATGTTTACGGTGAGCTGAAGAAAAAGATTTCCAGCATGCATAACAAACTCCTCATGCTCCATAAATATGGGCAATCCACACACTCAACCAAGTTTATGGAAGGCGGCAAATTTGAGTTAAAACAACTCATTTGAATTGGTTTTATTCCCATGGAGGTCATCTCGGATCCATGTTTTGAGTTTTTTTCTCTTCTAAGCCAGTGTAACTGCTCTTATTGAAATGGGTGCCTATTTGTATCAGTTATGTTGTAATCATGAAAAGATTTATTTTAAATAGAGCAAAATTTTACTTGATTCCTCGATATTGATGATTATTTGATGACTTCTATTATTCTCTATAATTTTAGCATGATATTCAAAATAAATAGATCTATCCTTATGTGTTTACCGCTGTTGTTCCACCTATATAAGGGCGCTTGTAATAGTTTTTAAAATATTCAGTCATTTATTGTGAAAGTTTAGTGTCTTATCGTTATTTGACTCCCTGTCTCGTCTTTCTTTATCCATGTTGGCTCAAGGATTTCCTGGAACCTCACCTGTCCGGTCACTCCAAAATGTCTAATGAAGAGGTGAACTTGGCGCAGTGCGAGTTCATGTTGCGCTTGTCGATTCAACTCAGTAAGGACAAGAAGGAAGAGTTCCCTAGCACTATATACAAAGATGAACTCATGTTTTGCTACAATCAGCTTTAGCTAGGATTGGGAGTTCTTCTTTGTCGAGAGGTAGTTGACATCTTCAATCATGATGAAACTATTTCAGCATAGGTGATGCCAAATTTTCCAATAGAAATCACCTCTTTGATATTGTACTGGAGGAAAATCTTTACTATTTGGACTATTAGGTTGTTCACCTACCTGTTCACAATTAAGTAACAAATTCATCAATATTCTGCAACTGGGATCAAATTAGCCTTGAGAGTAAAATCAAGGATAAAAAAATGAGATAATTTTATGCCTGCTACAAGAGCGGTTGGCTAAACAAAACTCGGTGCCAACCATCTTTGTCAAGGAAGCTATTGATGGCGTTGACTGCAAATGAGGTGAAGAGAATTATTATTTTGAGGAAGGCAGAGTTACGAGTAATGTTCTTCTTAAAGTTTCGTTTCGTAGAGAGAACTTTGGCTCGTAAGTCATCTTCCTTGACTATTTTTTGCTTGGATATTCTCTTTGAGTCCTACAGTGAGTTCCCTAAGCATTTGTATTTTTTTTACTTGAATCTTTTTTTGTTTGACATCCCATCTTTATGGTGATCTATCATTGGAGAGCAAGGTCACCACTGACGAGGTTGTTGCTGATGAGTTGGGTGCCAATGAAGCTATTATTTTTATTAGTTTTGACTTAGATGTGATCTTCTCTTGATATGAGAGCTGAACTTAAAGGAGAGCTTGTCCATTTACTTACGTCACCATTCCTCAGTGTATTCTCTTATCTCCTTTATACGCAGTCTTTCAAGAGATGGCATATGCGAGCTTATAGTAATTTGAAGTAGGCCTTCTTTTTTATGTCGTTGTGAAGAGGAAGTTGGATCATCAACAACTGAGGTGCCTACCGAAGAGAGGAGAGGAGAAGTAACTGGAACATCATCATCAACAACCGAGGTGGCTACCAAACAGAGGAGAGAAGAAGAAATTGTGACATCAACAACCATAAAGGCCACTAAAAAGGCCATCGAATTGAAGAAGCAGGAGCTCACGTATAGGCACAAAGGCAAGGTGATCAATAATGCTTCCGATAAAGATGATTGGCATATTCATAAGATGGTGAATGCAAGTTGTCATGTTGAGGAAGCTCCAGCGAAGAAGACCCTGACCAGTAAGAAGAAGAGTGTAGACTTTTGAGGTTTGGTAAGGATAATTTATGGATTGGTATGAGAGGTCAGAGGAGATGCTTCACTTTGCATACCATCTTAGATTAGCCATCATTTATTCTTCGCTAAATAAGATTTTTCAGAGAATGAACCTTAAATCTTTGTTGTTCGCTGTTATGCGACTACCAGTTGTAGTGTGATAGTTTTCTTTTTCTCTAGTGAGGTCTCATAGGCGAATTGTGAGAGACCTTGTTGATAAAAACAATATAATAAGTAGTTTGAAAATTAAGCTCGATGAGGTGAAGAAAAAAGTCTTGATAAGGCTACTATTGTTGAGCAAAGTGGAGCCCTAGCCAAATGCTATGAGAAAATAAAGAGAATGAACTTGACTACTACCACATTGACCAATTTGACAAAGATTCATCGACAACAAATTGATTCTTTGGAGAGGAAATGTTCAGAATTAAAGTCCAAATTCTTTGAACTCAGAGGGGAGTAGCTTATGTGAAAATGACTATAATGAAGACATTTAAAGACTTTTTGAATTTGTCCTGCGACATTTAAGGACTTTGTGAATTTGGTGAGGTAATTTGACTTGGAAGAAAGTTCTTCCTTTCGATCGTAGGATATGAATAAGTTTAATGAAATGATGAAGGAGCCAAGTTCAGAGGGAGAGAGTGAAGATTAAGACAGTTTAACCAATGCGTTATCTTAGTTAAATTAATAAATTTTAATGTAATATATGTATTCATTTATTATGAAATTTCCTTCTCTTGTTATGCTGCTATGAAATATTATAAGGTGAACTTATATGATTCAAATTTTGAAACCATTGCAAAAGAAATTAACTTGTTTAAATCAATAAAAAATCCATAAGACGAGTTAAAAGTTTCGAGAACCATAAAAAATTGATGAACTCATTCTGAGAATCAATTGTATAGCTCAATAATAGCAAATGATCATGGTTTAAATATATATAAGATAACTTGGGGTATTTGCTATTCAATTGAGTTTATCATGTTGATGAGTCCCTTTCAAACTCAAATGGGCAGATTGCTAATAATAACTCATAATTAAGTCCTACACTGCCATGCTCCTATGTTCGTCTCTTGGTTAAGTTGTCCCATTAAATGGATCCTGCCTTACGTGCCTTATCACAAAGGAGGTACTAGGTAGTCATGCCTCTTGGGCTTCACATGTATTCCAAGTGTTCAAGATAGAGAGTGATACCAGAAATAGTTGGGATGTGGTGAAATACAAAAACAATAAACTTTTATTAATATAAAAGTATTAGTACAATTCGACTCAGCAAAAGGGATATATAATAATAGGCAAATCACTAGCTAGAGCTATAGGAAGAGACTCGAAGGTGGTAGCGGCGTCAACAGAGTGAGCAGTCGTTGGGTAGTTAGAGAATTGTGTAGGGTTGGTTGTAGGTGGGTTGGATGGCGATGGCGTGGAAGAAGTTGGGGTGGCGGTGGAGTGGTGGAGGAATGTGGGGATGGTTGGTGACTAATGGAGTGATAGGTAAAAGGAATTGGTGAGAAGTAGCGAAGTAGTTTGAAGTTTACAACATCACTTCGGAGCAGGATGCAACTGAAGTACCACATGTCATCGATTATAGCCCTAATGACAGAGAAGAGACTCCATACAGGAGATTTAGTAGACAACTCTAGTAGAACTGCTCTCTACACACTAAGGGGCCAATTATTTATAGCCTTCCACTTCTACACAAGAGGAAAGGGGTGGAAGAGACAAGAAAAATCCAAAACACTTTCCAGGAAAGATGCAGTTCGAAAAGCCCGGCTGGATCGCAAGACTTCGCTCGGCTTCGCGAGGTTTAGGGGGCTTTGATCCTGTAGTTTTGTGCGCCCCCTCTTTTAGGCACTGTTACCTGCCAATATCCGGGGGCCATTCAGACACTCGTGTCAGTCTCACGGGGTTGGGGAAGCTTCAACATTGTCTATCAAAGCTCTAGGCATTTCAGAGTATGGTGTTAAGTCGGCGACATTGAATGTGGCTGAAATATTGTAGTCCACAAGTAGGTCAATCTAATAAGTGTTGTCGTTCAGCTTCTGGAGTACTCTGAGAGGTCCATCCGATCTCGGCTTAAGCTTCCCGAATGATTTTGCTGGTAATCTCTCCTTTTTTCAACCGAATCTATACGGGGTCGCCTTCATGAAACATTACTTTCTTCTTGGATTTACTTGTCTATGTCTGGTATTTTTTATTCTGCTTAGCAATTTTCTTGCCTACTTCGTGGAGCTTTTGGATCTCATGAACTCGTTTTGTGGCATCCTTGCTGATTTATGAGGATGACATGAGCGATACTAATTCAATTGGCATGAGCGGATTGCTCCCGTATACAATCTCGATCGGAGTTTGTCCTGTAGTTTGATTGATGGATATGTTATAGGAAAACTCAGCCTGGGTTAGGATGAGATCCCATTGTTTTATGTTTTTTTCCCACGGAACACCTCAGGAGATTACCAAGGCTTCGGTTTACATCCTCTGTCTGTTTATGGATGTGTTGTCGAGCTGAATTGGAGTTTTGTGCCGAGCTTTCCCCATGGCTTAGGAATTTGAAGTCTCTGTCGGAGTTGATGGTCTTGGGAATTCCATGCAGCCTTACAATTTCCCTGAAGTATAGATCGGTGATGTGGGAGGTTTCTAGTGTTAGGTTACAGGGTATAAAGTGGGCCATCTTAAAGAATCTGTCTACTACAACCATTATGGTATCTGACTTGATCCGCAGTTATGCAGTAATTTAGTTTCCTGACAAAAAGACTTGACACAGTTTCTTTAGGCGATCAGTGTGCAAAATGAATATGTTATAGATTTTAGAACTTAATTTATAGTTTACACACTAGGGGTTCTACGCAAGTGTACATACTGTTCAAGTAATATATGACTCTAATGGAGTCCCGATTATCAATTTCACAAGGAAACAATGTAAGAAATCTCTTAGGCTAAGTTCTGATCTGCTGCGATCAGGTTTTAGTTTAGAATGTTGATTAAGGGTATTTTTCTGACAATTACTCCTAAATACAAATTAAAATCTAAAATTAAACCTAACTAGATAAATTGGTTTGGTGAATTTTGATGTGTAGATTTATGGTGACCTAGATAATGTGTATGAATGGAATGCTTAAAATCTATTGTGGCCAGTGACAATAAGAGCAAAAATCTAAGTTACCCTCTTCCGAGTGTATAACATAACTTAGTTAACCTAGGGTCGATTCCTTAAAATAGCCAAATTATCACGATGAAACTTCTAGCCTGTCACCCTAGAGTTTCCTTCTTCTAATATCCCTCTTATTGACTTAATCTTCGATTCAAGGTACGTAGCTCTAGATTAAATTGGTTAGGAATCTAGTTTGTCACCCTAAAAACATCAATTTACACTCATCAACGAATGTCTCCCTAACATTGCATTGAATTGTAGGACTACTTTTCCTTCACCCATAAGTTCAATGTGGTTCCTCCTAGTTTTTAAAGCCATAGCTCTCCTGGAATTTATGGGTTTACAACAAATTTTAACATATCAATTGACCAGATTGATTAGTAAATGAAGTATGAAATAAGAACTATCACTTTGATATGAAAAACATATTCTAACATGTATCCTAACTTCCTAAACATTCATCTAATTCATTGCAAAAGAAAAGTAAAAGAATTCTACTTCACAAAGCAGGTGTCACATACAATAGAAAACTTCATTAAATCAAAATAAATTAACTAGATAAGTTTTACAATAAGTAAAAGATAATGAAGAATACAATACTTCAATTTTTCCTCTGAAAAAAAGATAAAAATCTTTCCAAAAAAGTCTCATGCTGATCCATGCAATGCTAATATAATTCCTTAGAGATATCTCTCAAATCTTCTCACCAATTTCTCCAAAAAAAATAAAAATCTACATTTTCTACTCCTATCTACGATCTCTCGGCTTTCCTGGTGAATTCCATGACTTAGAAATGACAAAAAATCCTTTCAACCATCCAAATTCATCAGATAACTCGGGGCATGCAGAAATTCAAGTGAAACCAATTTTTTATCAAACTTCTTCTCAAGCTTCTCGCTTTTTCATTTCTTTTTTTTAGAATTTTTTTTTCCAATCATTTGTATTTTTATATGAGGATTACTATATCTGAATAGACTTTTAATAGATTTGAATTTCACTATACTCTTCCGAAAGTTAAAAACTCAAAGCTTTCCCTCACTTTTTAAAAATGTAAGTATTAGTTTTTAAAAAATAGTTTCAATAAAGACTCAATTCTCATAAAATGTAAATCTAAGAATCTTAGCTTTTCAAATATTCAACTCCTTTCTACCATAAATAAAAAAATCATTTTCTTAATGTTTCTTATAAATTATCTTAACTCTAGAACAATTTTCTTTACATAGGATCCTAACTAAGCTTCTTCTAACATTACTAAAATCAAAATTATATTAACCTAAAGATAACACCACATGCCACAAGTCAATTTAAAAGTGATATCAAATTAAATACAGACTGATGAGGACAAATAAAGTTAATTTTTAAAAATATTTTTCTTCCCCCCCAAACTTGATTTTTAAGATGTATAGTATTCAGTACAAAAAATATAAGTGGGAAAAAAAATAACTCAGAAATTCTATCTATCACAAATGTCTATCAGAAACATCTACAAGTATTCATCAGGACAAAATAATATGCAGCAGAAAGTAAATCTAAACTAAAGCATGTTGAATGAAATTAAACTAAGGAAAAGTCTAACTAGCACAATAGGTATTAGCATAAGAATATATATTTTAATGTTCCTCAAATCCTCTATATTGTTGTAAGACATACACAAACATCAATACGTAAATGAGATCTTCTCCATCTCATCACACCTCATTTCCCTACTTCCAATTCTAACGGAATCATTTCATTGATCAATTGGGTACTGTTAAATGCTTTTATAAGTTTGGCTCGTGAGCACCAACTTCAGGCATCGCCTTATCCTTTTAAGTATACACTTCTAACAGTTATAAGGTAGTGTATGATTATCATCGGGTTATTCTTCAACTGATTTATTGAACCATATTGAAGAAAGCAAGGTCACATAAAGGAAGTAACATAATTTAGACGGACCTGTTCTATGTCCAAACTCATCATGTCTCTAGTTAATCCTCAAGTCTGGTTTAGAACTGAGTCGTAATGTACTCGTTAATCCAACTACTACTAGAAAATAAATATATGTCTAGTCAGAACGAGAAGTTAAGGAATCACCTCACTCATGACACAAAAATATCAAATCAATCAATTAACAATTCAAACATCCACCAACGTCAATCAAACTGATCAATCAATACTAAAAAAAACACATCACACCTCAACAATTACAACTCACAAACACACTAACACAGATAACCTATGTGTTGCTTCCCATGAAGTGCTTAGTTTAACATCATCAGTCCGATGAATCATAAGGTTATACATATTTCACTTGCTCACCACTTTTCTCGTTAGGGTTTTCTAATCCTCCTAAATATTTTCTCTAGTTCTGATTCGTATAGTTTAAGGTCTGCACTACGTGACCTACGCATTCAACTATAAAGACTTAATTAATATGACAAATATCCAACACTTCAAGCACTCAAAATTTTTTTTGGCATTTTGAATTTTCTTTTAAATACGCTCATAATAAATAAACACACTAGATAATAACACTACAATTTTCAAATATAAGTCTCTAAGTTCAATTAAAATTCTCCTAAAGTTCTTACCGTAGCTTCCCCTGCAGCGGCACCAAAAACTTGACCTGGTCCGCCGTTACATAGTTATTTAGTTTCCTGACAGAAAACTCGACATAATTTCTTTAGGCAGCTAATGTGCAAAATGAATGTTATAGAGTTTAGAATTTAATTTATAGTTTACACGCTAGGGGTTCTACACAAGTATACGTATTGTTCAAGTAATATAAGACTCTAATGGAGTTCCGATTATAGATTCCACATGGAAGAGTGGTAAGAATTCTCTTAGGTTAAGTTCTAGTCTGCTACTCTCAGGTTTTAGTTTGGAATATTCATTAAGTGTATTTTTCTAACAAGTACTCTTAAATACAAACCAAAATCTAAAGTTAAACCTAACTAGATAAATTGGTTTGATGAATTTTGAGGTGTAAAATCTATCTTTATCTTGTCGTGACCTAGATAATGTGTAGGAATGTGATGCCTAAAATCTAATGTGACCAGTGGCAATAGGAGAAAAATCCAAGTTACCCTCTTTCGAGTATATAACGTAGCTTAGGTAACCTAGGGTCGATTACTTAAAATAACCAAATTGTCACAGCGAAACTTCTAGCATGTCACCCTAGAGTCGTCTTCTTCTAATAGCCCTCTAATTAGTTTAATAATAGATTTAAGGTATGAAGCCCTAGATCAAGTTGGTTGGGAATCTAGCCTATCACACTAGAAACACCAATTTGCACCCATCAACGAATATCTCCCTAATATTGCATTGAATCTTAGGACTACTTTTCCTTCACCCATAAGTTCAATGTGGTTTCTTCTAGTTGTTAAAGCCATAGCTCTCATGGAATTTATGTGTTTATAACAAATTTTAACATACCAATCGACCAGATTGATTAGTAAATGAAATATGAAATAAGAACCATCATTGTGATATGAAAAACCTGTTCTAACATGCATCATAACATCCTAAACATTTATCCAATTCATTGCAAAAGAAAAATACAAGAATTCTACTTCACAAAGCAGGTGTCGCACGCAACAGAAAGCTTCATTAAATCATAACAAATCCACTAAATAAGTATTTACAACAAGTACAAGAAAATGAAGAACAAAATACTTAATTTTTTTCCCTCTGAAATAAAGATAAAAATCTCTTCTACAAAGTCTTCTGTTGATTCATGCGATGCTAATACATTCTCTTCTAGATATCTCTCAAAATCCCCTCACCAATCTCTCCAAAAAAGGTAAAAATCTATATTTATTAATCCTATCTACGCCCTCTCGGCCTTACTGGAGAATTGAAGAACTTAGAAAGGCCAAAAAGCTTTTTCCAACCATACAGATTCGTCCAATAACTCCTTGGCGCATGCAAAAACCACTCTTGGACAATTCGGGCGCCTAGGTGTCAGTTTGCGGCGCCTAAGCGCCGTCTTTTCTATTTTCTGGGCGAAAACTGGCGCTTAGGCGCCACCCTGCTGACACCACAACCATTTGCTCTCATTTGCCTCTGTTTCGCCCAGTTTCAACTCCAATCCGTTCCAAGTGTTATACCTCACGATAAACATAAAAATACTTTTCTTTATAATGCAATTTTATTTAAAAATATATGATAAATGTAAAGAAAATTAAGCATAAAAAAAACATATCCACATCCTTGTTCCTTTGAGTCCATGGAAGCCCAAGCACGAAATCCATGCTGACGTCCACCCACGATACCTCTGGCACTAGAAGTGGTGTATATAAACCGGCGTTCTGAGCTCTTATTTTTACTAGATGATAAACCATGCATTGCTTGAAATGTCATTCAACGTCTTCTGTTAGCTTTGGCCAGAAAGAATGCTCTCTTACAAGGACGACGGTCTTGTCCTTGCCGAAATGAACTGCTAGTTCTTTGTTGTGGCCTTCCTGGATAATGGCATCCCTTAGTGAACATCGGGGAATGCATAACTGATCTTGGTGGAACATGTATTCATTTGTGCGGTAATATTGCCTCGCTGGCTTCTCTTGATATTGCTCCCATATGTTCTTGAAATCTTCGCCCGTTTCATATAGATCCTTAATGTACCTCAAAGCTCACAACTCGTGCCTGCATGGATGTGATCAATAGGTGTCGAGGTCTCAACACATTTGCTACATGGTTTTGGCTTCCCATATTGTGTTTTAGTGCAGACTGGAATAAAGCTAGGAATTCTACCCAGGTGGCGTGCCGTCCTTTTAGTTTGCTTTGGCTGTTGAGGAATTTTAGGGCCCCATGATCTGTAAATAGTATAAACTCTTTTGCCAATATGTAATGATTTTAGGGTTCCAGAGCTATTATGATGGCGTAAAATTCATTGTTGTAGGTTGAGTGTTTTCTCTTGGTTTCGTTCAATTTCTCACTGAAAAAAGCAATGGGGGCTCCTCCTTGGCTTAGTACTGTTTCGATCCCCATGCTGGAGGCATCACATTCTACCTCATAAAGTTGGTTGAAGTTAGGTAGTACTAGCATGAGGCCTGAGCTACCTTTTCTTTCAGTGTCAAAACTGTCTTGGGCTGTTGTTGCCAAGTAAAGTCCTTCCCTTTTAGGAGTTTAGTAAAAGAGGAGGTAATGGTGTTGACGTTTCTGATAAATCTTCGATAGAAGGATGCCAACCCTAAGAATTGTCTCAGCTCGGTGAATGATTGTGGTACGACCCATCTGATAATGGCCTCTATCTTTATGGAATCTATCTGAATGTTTGCACCAGGCACGATGTAACCAAGAAAGCGTACTTGATTTGTCATAAAGTGACATTTCTTTGGATGGGCATATAGTTGCTCGGCTCGTAATACCTCGAATACTGCCTTTTGGTGATACAAGTGATCTTTCTACGACTGGCTGTAACTGGAATGTCGTCAAAATAAAATATGACAATTTTTTCGATGTGAGGTCATAATATCTGGTTTATTAATCTCATGAAGGTGTTAGGCGTGTTCGACTGATCGAAAGGCATAACGGTCCACTAATAAAGGTCGTCCCGCGTCTTGAAAGTAGTCTTCCACTTGTCCTCTGACCTTATCTGTATTTGGTGATATCCGCCGCGTAAGCCTATCTTTGTGAAGATAGTGGCTCCATGTAGCTGGTCTAACAGATCATCCAAGCAGGGTATGGGAAATCGGTACTTAATGGTAACCTTTTTGATGGCCTGAATATCTATGGACATTCACCATGATCAGTCTTTTTAGGCACCATCAGGGCTAGGACTGCACACAGGTTAGTGTTTTCTCGGACTAGCCCCTTGCAATGAGGTCCTGCACTTGTCGTTGTAGTTTTTCGTACTCTACAGACTTTAATCTGTAGACTGGTTGATTAGGCAATACTAATCCTGGTAGAAGGTCGATGGTGCGCCGAATGTCCCTTTAGCGGTGGTAATCCCTTTGGTAAGCTGTTAGTCATAACATCCTGAAAGTCTTGTATAAATGGTTGTAGTATTGCTGGTATCTCTCTTTTTTCCTCACTTCCTTCCAGGAGGACTAATGTTAGTGTTACATGGGCATCTCTGACCGACTGCAGGAAAAGTACGTGGAACTAATGCTGCCTTTGTATCGCTCCTGCCTTTGGCATCCTTAGCAGATAGTAAAACTATACATTTCTCATCCATCTTCAAAGAGTAAGTATTTTTGAATCGATCATGTTGAGTTTTTCGATCAAATTATAAAGGTCTATCTAACAGAATGTGGTAAGGATCCATAGGAACCACATCGCATCATACATGTTCATGTAGCTAGTCTCCAATTGAGAAGTCAACTAGGTATTGCTGATCTACACGTATCTCGTTTCCCTTTTTCAGACAGGTAAGAAAGTATGACTGGCGATGCTTCTATGTGTCCAACCTTAACTTTTTTTTCATGAACATGGATACCACGTTCTCTGCCACTGTCAATGATCAGGTTACAGACATTCCCCTTGACAGGGCACTTGGTGCAAAAAATATTATGCCTTAGCCAAGGTTGGTCTCACACGGGCTCGGACTGTAGTATTCACCGAACGAGTGGTGCTTCTCCTTCGTCTCTGTGGAGCTGAATCTCTTCTTCTGGGCTCTTCCTCCTTTTCCTCATCGACTTCCTCGATGGCGCCTTGATTTGTGAGGGTAACCACCCGGCTTGTTAAGCAGCTTGAGGCAATTTGATCGTAGTCGTGGCATCGAAAACACTTACCGACTGGCGCTGTATTCGAGGAACTGCCCTTTTCTGGCTTCATCCAACTTTGATCTGCCCTGTCAGTCTCTTGTCCAATTTTGTTATTTTCTCCTGAGATACCACATTGCTAATCGTTTTAGCTCTCTAAGATACCTGATAATCGTGTGCTCCTCCGGCTCTGTCAGCTCGCACTTTAGTTGTAGGTGGTCGAACTGGGTCGTGAACTCAATTGATAGATTTATTACTGCAAGTTGTGGAGTATTAGAAAGTGTCATGGGGGTACTGCGATGGGAGGTTTTTTTTTTCATTGCTTTCATTTTCTCCCATTTGGTTATCTTTTCACTTCCTTCTCTCCTTTGTATTTGTAGATTTTCCCACTATAAGGAGTCATTTCTCTTTAGTTTCATTGCTGCTAGTTTAACTCGCTTGTCCTCTAATATGTCTTTATATTCGAAGATTCGTTCGACTGTTTGTAGCCAGTCTATAAACTCATTAGGGTTCATGCTTCCCTCGAACTCCGGGAGGTCCATCTTAATGCCAAAGTCCCTTTGACCCCCCTGAAAGGCCTCCTCTCTCGGCCTCCTTTGATAGTGATTACCAAAGCAGCGCGACCAATATTTTTTGTCACTGTGAACTTCGTGGTGAAATAAATTAAGATTATCGTCTTTGTCTTCCTTACGACTCTCTCGATCATGATCGAAGGTAATCTCTTCCTAGTTCCCGTCATCTAACTCGGCTAAACTCTATTGCAGATGACGACCTTCACGTTGGTCTCTTCCTGAGTAGATCCCGATGTATCTCTTCGCGGTGGCATGGCTAGAGTTGGAAAGTGGGAGAAAAAAAAAAATTGATGTAGGTGAATTGGTTAAGGGCGGGTGCTGGGAACCCTAGGATAGGATTAGGGGTTGAACCTGTTTCTGATACCAAATGATATCGGAATTAGTTGGGATGTGATGAAATAAAAACAAAAGAAACTTTTATTAATATAAAATAGTAGTACATCCGACTCAATAAAAGGGAAATACAATAATCGATGAATCATTAACTAGAGCTATAGGAAGAGACTCCAGCAGCGTTGGCGGGGTGAGCGGTCGTTAGGTAGGTAGAGAATTGTGTGAGGTTGGTTGTAGTTGGGTTGGATAAAGAGGTAGTGGAGGATGTAGGGGTGGTGTAGGATTGTGGGGATGGTAGGTGACTAGTGGGGTGGTAGGAAAAAGGGAGTGGTGAGAAGTAACAAAAGAGTTTGAAGTTTACAACAACCTAGGAGCAGGATACAACCGAAGCACCACTTGTCATCGGTTACAACCTTAACGAGAGGGAAGAGACTCCACAAAAGAGATTTCATAGACAGCTTTAGTAAAACTGCCCTTCACACACTCACGGGACATCTATTTATAGCCTCTCACTTCTACACAAGTGGAAATGGGTGGAAGAGACTAGAAAAATCCAGAACACTCTTTCTAGAAAAATCCGGTTCGAGAAGCCTAGCTAAATCGCGAGAATTCGCGATTTCTCTCTGTCGCGTGTTCTACCGTCTTCGCTAGATCCTAAGACCTCGCACGACTTCGCTAGGCTCGCGGGGTTTCGACCCCGCGGTTTCGAGCGCACCCCTTCGGGAGTTCCGCGCCCATATCTCGGCGTTGTTCGGACGCACGCATCAGAGAGGTTTTATAATGTGCCTTCATACTTAACGAGAGAATTATAACAATGTATAATTTGAATTCTTCGGTGAATTATGAATCATATTAATGAATTCTCATTAAAGACATCAGGCTCTTGGGCAAATTGTAAATAGAAGCTAATTCCTAGTGAAAGAGCTCCAAATGATGATAGTAGATTCTTGTTGGTGACTTAGAGAATATAAATTGGCTATTATGGAGAATACTGAAATAATATGATGGAATGATATGCGTAAACTTGCTTAAGTGAATTCCCTTAGCTTTAAGACAAATGTTGTATTACTGAATGTAGAGAAGGCAAAAGTTATAGATGCATAAATGCTCCTAATATCTAAGTTGGATAGGATGGGACGTGTGAAGAAAAATAATTTTACAAATAGATTAATGATAAATTTACTTCTTAAATCTTTCACTCCTTTTTTGGCTATAAATAGTGGAATTTTTCCTGTTCTAAGTAGTTAGTTATTTCGTAAAACATGATGGAATGCNTAGGTAGAGAATTGTGTGAGGTTGGTTGTAGTTGGGTTGGATAAAGAGGTAGTGGAGGATGTAGGGGTGGTGGTGGATTGTTGGAGTGGTGGAGTGGTGGAGTGGTGGAGTGGTGCAGGATTGTGGGGATGGTAGGTGACTAGTGGAGTGGTAGGAAAAAGGGACTGGTGAGAAGTAGCGAAGGAGTTTGAAGTTTACAACAACCTAGGAGCAGGATACAGCCAAAACACCACTTGTCGTTGGGTACAGCCTTAACGAGAGGGGAGAGACTCCACAAAAGAGATTTCGTAGACAACTTCAGTAGAACTGCCCTCCACACACTCACGGGATAGCTATTTATAGCCTCCCACTTCTACACAAGTGGAAATGGGTGGAAGAGACTAGAAAAATCCAGAACACTCTTTCTAGAAAAATCCGGTTCGAAAAGCCTAGCTAAATCGAGAGAATTCGCGATTTCTCCCTGTCGCGTGTTCTACCGTCTTCGCGAGATCCTAAGACCTCACACGACTTCGCTAGGCTCGCGGGGTTTCGACCCTGCGGTTTCGAGCGCCCCCCTTCGGGAGTTCCGCGCCCATATCCGGGCGCCGTTCGGACGCGCACATCAGAGAGGTTTTATAATGTGCCTTCATACTTAACGAGAGAATTATAACAATGTATAGTTTGAATTCTTCGGTGAATTATGAATCATATTAATGAATTCTCATTAAAGACATCAGGCTCTTGGGCAAATTGTAAATAGAAGCTAATTCCTAGTGAAAGAGCTCCAAATGATGATAGTAGATTCTTGTTGGTGACTTAGAATATAAATTGGCTATTATGGAGAATACTGAAATAATATGATGGAATGATATGCGTAAACTTGCTTAAGTGAATTCCCTTAGCTTTAAGACAAATGTTGTAGTACTGAATGTAGAGAAGGCAAAAGTTATAGATGCATAAATGCTCCTAATAGCTAAGTTGGATAGGATGGGACGTGTGAAGAAAATAATTTTACAAATAGATTAATGATAAATTTACTTCTTACATCTTTCACTTCTTTTTTGGCTATAAATAGTGGAATTTTTCCTATTCTAAGTAGTTAGTTATTTCGTTAAACTTGATGGAATGTTCTTTTGGCTCTCGTGACAAAGGTGAAGAGACTTATGGCAGAGGCGAAGGGGAGGATGAGTTCTCCCGGAGGTCTTTGTTGTTGTTTGATATGGAAAACTCTTTTTTTTTTTTTTGGTTGTTTGAAGGTGTCTTCTCACATTAATTCGTGCATACAATGAGTTACCCAACAGCATTGCAGTAATATTTCTCATGGATAGCATCAATTTTATTTAAACCTATATGGCCATCCTTCGTGTAGGATATGAGCTAGGCAATTGGCTGGGGTCATTTTCTTTTTGAGCTTTCGAAGCTTTCTGAGGAATGACTCTAGCTTTATTTTAAACTTGAGCCACCATTGCATGATGTATCCAATCATCTCTATGCATTATTTTCTTATTTTACATTGAATAGAAATTGGTCGGTGACATGCAACATAAGTAGCTCAACATTGTTATTAAGCCTTCTTTTATAATGTAAAATTATTTCTAGAAGTTGAATAGTTGGACGTGTAGACATTGATATAATGGATAAATCCGATTATAGCCTTTAGTCATCAGATTCACAAGTGTGTAGCATCTGGCATTTTTTATCTTTAGTATCTTACTTTTGTGCTATATTTTTAGAGTGAATTCATGACATTCAAGAGAATTATAGTTGATTTCAATCTGTCTTCAGTGTGTGATCTCATAATAGGCCTTTTATTTTCCTTTTGAAGTGAAATCACCTAGGCTAGTTTCATGAACATCGTCTACGATTAATCAACTCCTCCAATTGTCTCGTAAGATTCTCTTGTGAAAGTGGTGCACTTGAAATATGTGTCATTATATTAAAAAATTTTGTTTATCTGAGTTCTCTTAAATTATTATTTACTTATGCTTGTCCCTTAAATTAGTTCAAGGAATAGGCAAAATGGGAAACTTTACCAAGTGACGAGTCTTTTGGGGTTTTTAGCTCTCCTACATATTTTTGTATGGGGACCTTCTTAAGTTATTCCTAGAAGATTTTGCCTGGGGGAATAGTCATTTAACCTATGTTGGCATACTCCATGTCTGCATTATTTAATGAAGAGAAAAGCTCTCTAGAGAATACTAGGTATGAATAGTTTATTCTTTATTTTTAATTACAAAGTGTTCAACTTTGAGGACAAACTCGTTTAGGTGAGTTTCTCGAGCTCTAAAGAGAAACAAATGCAAGAAAATAAATTTAGGGAATTTTGTTTTTTAATATTATTCGTGCCCTACATCCGAACAACTTTCTTCTTGGTGTATGGATTTAGTTTGTATGCTTCCAACCTAGCTCATTCTCAGATGATGTAAGGTTTGGTCCAAGTTTGCTCTTGTTTTTCAACGTCTTGATCGTCGAGTCATCGGGCTTGAAATATTTCTCTTTTAAATGTGAATTGTAATATTTGTCTCTATCCTCTTAGTTTATTCCTATTTCACGGCTGATTTAGTTCGCAACTCATCCAATAGCTCAAGTGTAGTTTACATTCCTTCATCGTTGGAACTTCGTTACTTATCGAGCACAATTTCTTCAATATTTGATGTGGCGACTACTCACTAACTGTAAGTTGTACTCGTTGGACAACCTTACCTTAATGTCATGTGAAAGGATTAAAGCTGTTTGTATTGTTTCTATTGGAGTTGTCCTTTGTGTTCATAGTATGGATGGATGAAGCTCATCCAGCATCTCTATATTGCCTTCAACTTTCTTTCTGGGCAATTTGAGAACAAGTTTATTTGTCAATTCCACTTAGTCATTTGTCCTTGGATGATGAACTGAAGTGGATTTGAGATAAATTCCTTAGCTCTGGCAAAAAAAAAATAATCTTCTTGTTAGTGAACTTGGTATTAGTATATGAGGCCATCACTATGGATAAGCCGTATATACAAATGAGGTCTGCTTGGATAAAATTATGCATGACCTCAACTATGATTGTTTGTTAAAGACTTTGTTTAATTTCACTTAAAAAAATAATCAATTGCCATTAGGATGAGCATTGTTTGTCCTTTAGAAGGAGGAAAGGAGCCAATGAGATCAATTCCCCAAACGATGAATTCCAGGGACTGATGATTAATTGTGATCAGACTATACGATATATATAAATGCACGTGTCATTCAAGTAATAATGAAGTGAATCGAATAAGGTTCTCACGATGATCAATTTTGAACTTTGATGACAAAGCCTATGAACTTATGATTTGCCTAAAATAAATCTATGTACTTTTTGTGCATGAGATTTTATTCAAGTTATTAATCAAGAAGAGCCTAATAATCTTATATTCTCTGTAAATAGTTAGAAAACGAAATAATTTATACTAAATTGATATATTCCTACCATAACTAGTTTAAGTGATTGCATGCAGGACATCTCTTATAAGATTACAATTTCACATATGATAGATACAGAATATACTTGAGAAAATATTTGCCTCACCTTATTTGTTCTTCTAGGGCTCTTTCAATATGCTTAGATCACACTTATTTTCTTAAAGTGTTTGGGTGAAACATAAAAAAAAGGAAGATTCAAATAAAACAAAATAACAAAGCAATTTCATTCCATAACATCATACACAAAATATAGAAATAATTTTAAGTTTGTCATATATTGAAAGAATTAACCTAGTTCATGCACATAGACATGATAAGAGAAATTATAAGATTTAAGCATGAAAATTTACACAAAAGAATATTACTATAGAAAGATAAAACCAATATTTTTTCCTCGCTCTAAGCTCAAATCTACCTCCTTGCATAGTCTTCTCCTTTCAAGTCTTATCTCCCTTCAAACTCCCCAATACTAAATCACTCCATGCTTCACACCATGCTCTCTCACTTTAATGCACACTCTTTATTTTCTCATGTGCCTATCTCTGTAGCATAACACCTAAAAATACTGTAAGATTACTCCCAAGCCCGCGTTGAATTTTCATATAAGCTAAATTATCAGGGTTATTGCGATGTGGAATTGCTGAGACTCTGTAAGTGGTGCTCCAAACTTTAGAATTGTGGTGCCTTATTTTGTCTTATAGTTCGTATCATTGAAGGTTTGTGTTTCGGCGCCCAATTCCAACACTGTGCTAGGAAAATTTTTCTGTCTGGATTCCGAACGTAGCTCTACGTGCGGACTCCCAGTAATATACCGTCATATGTGCTATATAGGGTCCACCTAAAAATATTAAAGTGAAATCGTGTACTCCGCAATAACCTCAATATAATCTCTGTTGTTCTATATCAATAAACCTGAAATAACACGTCAGATGTTATTTTGGGGTTATTTTAGGGTTATTTTGAAGTTATTGAAGAGAAACTCATATATTCCACTACAATAATCCAGAAATAACCCCGAAATAATCTCCTCGGTTTTATTTCGGCGTTATTGAAGTGGAACCGCGAAGATTATTTCAGGGTTATTTCTAAGTTATTTCGTGGTTATTGAAGTAGAATATATGAGCTCCTCTTCAATAATCTCAAAATAACCATAAATAATCTTGAAATAACATTCGTTGTTCCACTTCAATAACTCTGAAATAACCTCCACGATGTAGCACACGTAGCGATATATTATTAGAGTTCGCACGTACAGCTATCTCTAAAGTCCGGAGATAAAATTTTTTGGTGATGCTAAGTTCTTAAGTTTCAGGTCTCAATGTGTTCATCTATGCAATTTCAGCTTTTGCTTAGACAAGCCTTATGATGCCCTTCATCCAATGCTTCCGTTTTGATAGTACCATGCTTGGTCACTGTGCCCTACAATGGCACTAATGGTGCAGCGTTGTGTCACAATCATGAAAATTTTTCAAGTCTCCTGATTCGTCACTCCATGGAAAGTTCTGCAGAGAACAACTTCATTAGTGTGCAAAATTTGTAATATTCATTCATTTTAAATATATTTTTATATTATTCTAGCTGACTCATTCTACTCAATATATATCCCAAAGCATAAATTATTATTTATTATTAAGAAATTAAATGTATACAGAAATGTTCTTAATTTAGTTGATAGTAATTAGCTTAAAATTTAAATATGATTAATTTATAAATTTACATAAAAATTTTCTAATGCATCTTAAGTTACTAATCATGAAATGTAATCAACTAATATTATCTTAACTTCTTACTTGCATCAATATTCTTCTGAAACATAACTCCATCTGTGCTTTTTAAAGTTTTCAATTAACTTTAATAAGTTATAATTAATTAATTGTTATGAAATTTTGATATTGATCATTCAAATACTTGGCCTCAAATGTTTTTACTCGATTGTTTTTTTTTTTCATTCATTTAATTTTATTTTTATCTTTTTTTTATTTTACTTTTTTTCTTTTTTTTTAAGAGAATCTTTTTATTAGCCAAGCACTATTAATGATTTTGAATACTATTATATCCTCTTATATATTTAAATTTATCAAATTTCAATATTGTATTTTTGTTTTAAATATTATAATTTGGTAGGTAATCATCATACGAATTATAAGTATCAATAAAAAGTTTTTATTAAGTTATTTTATCATTCATTATTTAATAATTTTATAGAAACTTTGTTTTTAAATTATTGTTTAATTATGTTTTTACATTTAATTCTATTATTAACCAAATATTAATGTTTGTGCGTGTGTGGAACAAAAATAAAATGACAAAGAGTAGGAAATACAATGAGATAGAGCTTCCATTTTTCTATCTTCCTCCTATTCTCCAGATCATTCATTATCTTCTTCTATTATGGTTGAGCGGCCTTGTCGAACATATGGCTAGAAATACAATGTTGTAGGAAAAATTGTACGATCAGGACCCACATTCATCTGATTGAGTTAAAATCATCCATATAAGTGTGCAGTTGTTGCATCATATGAAGGTCAAGTTTTTGACACAGCTATTGCTAACCCTTCATCTGGTCTTCTTTTGCAAGCTATAAATTTGCTCTTCGATTCCCTCTTTTGATCAGCTATGGTAGAAGAAGCTCTATAACAGGATGATGTAGATCTTGTGAACTCTTCCTATTCTAAAAATGGATCACTTAAATGATGTAATCTTATTCTTATTCAATGCAAAATTAGGAAAAAAATTGCTCATATGTTGCTTTATCCCCCAAAATCTACAGTTGTACCACCCTTTAAAATATTCAAAATAGAGTTTTGAATAATTTTTCCTACATCTATGCTTATACTCTGTTGGATATAATAATTCAATATGACCTTCTCCTTATTCACACCACTTACATTCTTACTAGGCATGAACTTGACCAAATTGATATAATGGCAAGCTTTCCCTCATTAGTCATAACAAAGGTGAGGAAGTTAATTAATATTTCCTCTCTTTTCCTCTCTTGGACATTTGCTTCAAAATTAGTCATGAAATCTAAGATTTCATCATTATATGGATGTTCATTGTAAAAGTCTAAATAATCATCAAACTTCTTGATGGGTAACTTGTAGGCAAAGGTTGATTATGTGATCCATTACCCTCTCATAAAAAAAAAAAAATTCTTATGTTTTTGCCATTTGTATAAAAGTTTGGAGAGTTGTGAAGTTGTTGATTGCCAGGATAGATACCCCAACACCCGTTTTAATTTAACTTAATATATAATTTGGAAAAATGGTATTTTGGATTTTTGAAAATACAAGATCAAACCGATCTCATATCCGCAGTAGTTTAAATAAACGAGCTTAATGCCGTAAATAATGTATTCATCTTGAAGGATGAACACACTACTTACTGGTAAGACTCGATTAAATAAACTAAATATTGTATAATATCTGTTAAGTCTACGAAACCATTTTTTTATTATAAGCCGACAAGTTCTCATATTTAATATGTAGGATTAAATAGGGTTTATATTAAGCTGGGTTCGAAAATACTTTCTATAAGGGCAAACCCTTATAGTTAATTACATCCTAGATAACTGAAGTCATCTAAAAAAACTATCGATAAAAATCAAGGGATATTTTCTTCAAGGAGTACAAAGGAATATGACTTTTCAAGGGGATCAAACAAAGAGGCGTGAAAGGGGAATGACTCAAATTTGGAATATTTTATTTTAGAATCCAAAGGGAGAGAGGCTAGAGGATGTCATAGATCCGGAGGAGAACCTCAGTTATTTCGCAAAACTATCCTACTGTTTGGCTTCAGTTTTTGGAACTTAGAATTGTTGAATGTTTCATCCTGACAATTTTATTAATTAGGGCTTACATTCGTGCAAAACAATCACACAAATATGTTAGAAGATGTGATGATTTAGGTCGTAACGAACGACAACCTCAGAATCCTAAGGCGAGTTAAGGCTTATATTGTATAGCAGAACCATACAAAGGCCTGAAGATAAATTGAGGATTTATGTTGCATAAGCAAACTATCTCGAAATCCTATGGATTGTTGTTTAATTCTAAGGAATGGTTTAGCTAGTGTAGACATGTTTTGCTGTTGAAGATGATTGTGCCGCCCACGATGCTAGCTTCAAGCTTCTCGTCGTAGCAAGTTTAAGTTTTCTAATGTGTCAAGTTATGATGTCAAATCAAATGTTTACTATGGTTATGGTTATTTAAATATTATGAGGCATATTAAAGTTGATTAGAGAGACACCGATTAGGATCCTACGGTTCCCTCATTCCGACACCACTATTTTCTTTCGGATTCACTTAGTCCAAATGAATTTATTAAACTCAACTTAATGAGTTTCATACTTTCATTTAGATCGTGGGAAGTCTCGTTAGCAACCATAGGTTACCTCCTCCGAGGGATTCTCGATTATCCAATAAAGACGTTTTAGTTTAGTTGCAATTTTGGTTTTGTGATATTTGTGATTAAATTTTGAGTTCTTATATTTTAAATGTTGTGGCGGTGAATTTTATCTTGTTTGATGTTTAAATTTTTGTTTTGGTTTCAGTTTTGTGGCTATCCTAAAAGTTTTAGTTTTGACATGCAGGGTGACGTTGTTTAACATGTAAATTCGAGACAAGAAGTTCAGAAAGGTAAATGCAATAATTTAAAAGTGTATTTGTCAAGTCTTCTCGTTCATCCACCTGAAATTTTAGTATCTTTGTAAGGCACACACACACACACACATAGAAAAAAAAATTAATTCTTTATACCTTTAATCATTATCATGAGTCATAAATCATTTCAAAACCATTAATTGGGGCTTAAAATCAGTGAGTTATACTCTTCCAAAAATCAAACCCCTCACCTTACTATCTTTTTATATAAATATTCTTCCAAATTTCATTAATTTTAAGAAATTATAAATTTATCCTCTAGAAGACCAAAATGAGATTGGTTGCTACCATTTATCCCTTTCATATTTCAATTATAAAAAAATATCAATTATTATTTATTGCCCATTTAGCCCTTTGGTTAAGCTTAAATATTACTCAAGTCTTAAATTCCAAAATTACCCGTTTTGCCCCTAAGGCCTTACCATCCTATAATTCATCAAATTGAACTCAAATGACTTAAAAATTTTAGGTTACCTCACTTATGAGTTAATTAAAATATCAGNATAATTACAATTATTTATTTGTTTTGAGCATTAATTAAATATAAAATATTATTTAAGTATAAAATTAAATTTTATTTTATTTTTATTAAATCTCTATGAGTCCAGGAAACCTAAAAAACAAATTTCATATTTTTGTGATTTATATTTTAATTATTGAAATTATTTTAGTGAAAAAATAAAGAAAATTCTTTTTTAGCCTTTAAAATTTAATATCTTGACTTAGAGAATTGGGAAAATTTTTTTAATTAGTTTCAAGTGATCACCAAGCCAAATGTGACATTAGAGTGTTTTTACAATCTTACAATTTTTTATGATTTTTAATTATTTTTTTTAATTATTTAAATGCTCAAAAATAGCTAAAAATGAAGTGTTTATTTTAATTCCAATTTTATTTTTCTTAGGTTCCTCTAGTCATAAGGAGCTCCCAAAATCAATTTGGTGATTTTTTGAATTTATTTTTAATTATTATAATTATTTTAATGCCAAAAATGTGATTTCACTTGATTAATCCATTTGAGTGATTAAAATTACCTGTTTTGCCCCTAAGGCCTTACCATCCTATAATTCATTAAATTGAACTCATATGACTTAAAAATTTTAGGTTACCCCACTTATGAGTTAGTTAAAATATCAGAAGAGAAAATGTGATTTTTCTGAATTTATTTAATTTCATAATTATTTTTAATGCAAAAATAGGGATTTTCAATGAAAATTTGATAACTCAACCAAACAAAATTTCTATCTTTAAGAAAATCATTGGAGGTTCGCCTAGATCAGAGGACCACTTGGACCAATTTTCATAATTTTTAGAAGTTTAATTTAATAATTACAATTATTTATTTGTTTTGAGCATTAATTAAATATAAAATATTATTTAAGTATAAAATTAAAT